>JXCR01084847.1:111957-127036 GCA_002079205.1 Phalaenopsis hybrid cultivar | reverse complement strand
CTAAAATTAGCAAAGCTGAAAGGGGGAAAACAACAAATGAATCGACCTAAAAAAAATGTTTAAATGATAATTAAGTAAAACCTAAAACAGAATGAGCCCCGAAACAGTGAACAAAGCTCTCCAACTCCAGCCCCAAAATAGTGACAAAACCGTCCTAAAAGTGTATATTTAAAGCTCCAAAAACTATAGCAAAATTAACCGAAAACAGTCCCCAAAACATCATTTAATTGTCCTCCAAATAGCATTAAAACAACAAGTAAAGCTCTCCAAAATCAGCATTTAAATGGTCATTGGAATCTCACAATATTTGCATTTAAGTGCTTGAAACATGAAACCAACAACGAAGCATTTAAAATCAACAATAACATATAATCGAAATAGTGTTTATGGTTCTCCAAAATCAGTAAGAGTGTATGGTCAAAGCAGCGTTTATAGTTCTCCAAAGATCGATGTCAAACATATGAATATACAATAATAATCCGATGGAATGCAGTAAACATTTGCCATTAGTCGTATTAATATGACTAGAATCATTTTTTTTTATTCATGTTATATTTGTCCAGTCAAAGTTAATCACAAAAAAAAACTTCTTAAGTTACATAATTTAGAACAAAGCTTTTCTAGAATGAAGAACCATATCACACTTCAATAGAAGAGCAGATAAAATTGTCTTATGCTGAGAAAGAAGAAGTGATTGATTTAGGGTGTACACTCAATAATCAATAACACAGATTTCCTTTTATTATTGAAAATAAAAAATAAAATAAAATTGAAATGAAAAGGGAGTTCAAGAAACATACCTGCAACTGTGTAGAGATGNAAGAGCAGATGAAATTGTTTTGTGTTGAGAAAGAAGAATTGAAAGATTTACGATATACACTCAATGATCAATAACACAGATTTCCTTTTATTATTGAAAATAAAAAAAAAAGATTGAAATGAAAAGGGAGTTCAAGAAACATACCTGCAACTGTGTAGAGATTTTAGTTCGAAGGCCTTACACACAGCGATCCCGTGGTCGCTTTCCCGGCTAACTCTAATCCCGAGTGTCAAACAAGAAAGGCGGGCACGGGTAGGAGAGCCGACGGGAGAGGCGAAGCAGGTGAGTGTTTCAGTGCAGATGGGAGTTCGCAAGAGGGGAGGCGAAGCAGGTGAGGAAGAAGATCGCGATTCGCGAAGTTGTAGAGGCGAGAGTTTGGTCGCCTGGGGCGAGCAGGACTTATAGATCGGAGCTTCTTCAGCGTGAGGAAGAGGGAGGCGATCGGGGGTCTTCGGCGGAAAAGAAGAGATCGCGCGAGAGGGAGGTGAGGCAATTGAAGGTCTCGANTCGGAGCTTCTTCAGCGTGAGGAAGAGGGAGGCGATCGGGGGTCTTCGGCGGAAGAGAAGAGATCGCGCGAGAGGGAGGTGAGGCAATTGAAGGTCTCGGCAAGTGGTGAAGATGAATCGTACCGAGAGGAAGGCGAGACTTTCGAACGGGAGTCGATGCTTCTCTGTGAAGACGAATTGGGAGAGGAGAGCTACGGGTTTCGGGTCGTGGAAGAACAGGGAGGAGGCGAGTGCGGGAGGCGTCGAGCGGGGTCTGNTTATTTATGATTATGCACATCTTCTATCAATATTTCATTTATTATTCATCTTTTAATTTTTTAATATAGTGCGACAACGAGCTAGAAAATGCATTAGTACATCTACTCTAAACTACATTAATGTAATGGAAATGGAATGATATGCATGCCAGTTAGAAATACTAACAATCAATAAAAGAATTGGACAGTTTACTTTTTCACATTGATAGTTCATAACATTAAATATGTTGTACTATATTAGTAACATGTTTATATCATTTATATCTGCACAACCGTCGCATTAGCACCATTTAAAATATTAAGGTACATCNTTGAAAATTTGAAATTCAAAATTGTTTAATCATTGTTCAGCCCGAGTCCAGCCCAAATCGAACCTGAGTTGAGCCCGGGCCCACGCACCGCTTAAAAAAAAATGCATCGATATCCGTGCTAGTCGCCCGCGCGCGAAATCACAGCAATATGGGTGTCTTTTCTAGCTAAAATCAACGTTAAAATCAACGTTCGGACGAGTTTGCCGGCGGGCGAGTCGATTTAAGCCAAAATCGTGTGTAGTGCTGTAAATGCGTGAAAAGCGGCGTTCGCGAGTAATCGAGTCACAAAAGGTTCACCTAAGGCTGTAGATTTAGGAACTCGATTTCGGGCCCTCTACATGTTGGTCCTTAGCCCTTGCAACTAAAAGTTGAGTGCTTGGAACCATTCGCGTTCACAAGTAATCGAGTCACAAAAGGTTCACCTAAGGTTGTTTGATCCTATAGGAACTCATTTCCGAGCCCCTCTACATGTTGGTCTTGAGCCTTTGCAACTAAAAGTTGAGTGCTTGGAACCACTCATGCGAGTTCTTCACAAAAATGAGTCAAGAAGTGGCTCAGCTTGGAACCACTCATGCGAGTTCTTCACAAAAATGAGTCAAGAAATGGCTTGAAGTTCTACGGAGCTTGGAACCACTCATGCGAGTTCTTCAAAAATGAGTCAAGAAGTGGCTTGAAGTTCTACGGGAGGTGGGTTCCATTGCTAGTCCGCTAGGATAGTCAATAAGAACTCCTAAAGCTAGATCCTAGGTTCTATGATTAGGAGACTAAGACCTCACTAAAAATGAGGTCAACAGCTGAAGAGGAGAATAACATTTAATTTAGTAAGAATTTTATCATTGATTGTCCATAAAGCCGAGCAGTAGTTGACTTTACATGCAGTAGTTTATTATATAATTGAGCCAAGTTTGAGCAAAATTGATTGATTAAATAAGTGAATCATAAATGTGGGAAAACAATCCTAACAATAATGACTATGGGTTCCTGAACATAGTAAGATTGGGGTCTCGTTTCAGCATATGCATTGAAGACCTATCAACATAATACATTCTCTGAGAGAACATTCTTGAGTATTCAGATTATTGGAAACACTTGATTAGGGTATGATGAGAATCAATGTTTCACATTGTAATCATCAATCAAATGTGGATCATTTTTGGAACTACTCATAAGCATCATTCTTAACGGCCCCAGGAAAAATTACCAATGAGAGGGACCGGAAACGCGAGGTTAACTCAGTGATCTCCTTATAAGATAGAATGTGTGTCAGTTTGTCTTGAAAGGTGAAAGTCAAATTGTATGGTGAAAATGCAAAAGAACATGAAGCAGAAAGCAATGGACCCTTCCATATTCTACCTTTATTTGGCTTCATTCCTTGCCACAACCAAATATAGGGCAATATAAAGGAATTGCTTAAATTTGAATTAATTACATATAGATGTAATTATAAATTTTGCTTATTTATATACTCACATCCAACTACTTTAGCTCAACTCCTAACATCCTTAAATTAATCACTGCACCAAATTAATGAGCTTAGCTACAGTTCACAGTAACAAACAGTAGGAGAAAACTATAAAAAAAAAGATTATTAAAGTACTTAAAAAGAATATTACCTACGTTATTTTAGTACTTCCAAAACTTCTTCTAAAACAATACTATTCTCTCCATGACTGATCACCGAGATGAAATCCACGACAATATAGTGAAAATGAAAAGATTAATTGTTTTAATGAGATTAGGCTCAAATATATATACGTAATTTCAACTATGTTCAATTATTTTTACCTCTAATACCTCAGATTTCCACTCCAGCTATTACCCGAGAGCAGCATTGAGAGCAGCAAAGCTCTTGGTTCGCAACTGCGCTCCCAGCTTTGCTCGTGTAAATCCTCCAGGTTGCGAACTGCACAATGTTGGGAGAGGAGAAAATATGATACTTTGAGCATAAGGAAAATATGCGTTCTTATATGCATTGTAAATTAGTTTAATTTAAATCAATCTCCACCATCCATTTAATCCAACCGCTATATGCCAAGGCAAACGGGTTTGCTATAGTGCCATAATTAAGAGGGAATTAACTTTAATTAATAATATTAATTAAGTGATTAGTAGTTAATTTTATTAGTATTTTTATTTATTTGTTATGCAACCAAATATATCAATAATTGACCTATACTTTTATATATCAACATAATGTTACGATCCGATCCGGAGCTTAGAACTAACTAAGGGGGGAATAGAAAGTCAGACGATGATAATCATACTTTTTTACTTCTCATTTTCTATAACTAATAGTTTGTAATCCAAAAGAAATGAAAGAATCACTAAATAAAGTAAATTAAAGTAATACAATTAAGTTTACCTCATTTCTGGTTGTCAACATCTTTTATAAATAGTTCATTTATTATTTATCTTTTAATCAAATGCTTAACCTTGAAATTTTTTATCTAAAACAACAATGATCTATAAAAGCTAGTGAACATCTATTTCTAAACTACAGTAATGTAACGAAAAAGAAATAATAATATTCATGCTAGTTAGAAATACTACAAATCAATAAAAAAGTATTAGACAATTTATTTTTTCTAATATGAACGTTCATGATAGTTCATAACATTCAATGTGTTTCACTATATTAATAACATGTCTATCATTATATATTTGTGCAGTCATCACAGGAGCACCATATAAAATTATACAAATTAAGACGCGTCAATATCAATAACTTTCTTTAATTACGTGCACGGGTATCATAATATTCCCTTACTAGTACCATAAATGGATGAACTTCATTATAACTAAGCATGCACATACAATCAATATATGCAATTTATATTATTCATATGTTATTTTCTTTCAATTTTATCTTTAAATAACACATAACTTTAGTATTTCTAAAATATATATTCTATCATAATAATACAACCACATTTGAAAGAGTAAATTAATCACACTAAAATGATGCAAGTAGGTTTTAGTAAAAATCATGAATTCATTTAAGAAGAAATAAAAGCTACTATTGTCACACCCCAATTGACCCAACTTTAGGGTCAACCACGGTGTGACAGAGATGGATGATCCAACCAGATTAAATTTTTATCAGCAGTCTTCATGACTTGTATAATTAGGAGTTAGTTTGTGAGGAACTAGTATAACTAGGCATGCATAATACATTTTATTTTTTTCATATATTCGAAGGCGTGAACAAATCATATCACTAAAACATATATATCTACAAAGTTGTTAGATCTAATATATGATAAAAGCACGTACCTCTAAAGTGGAAAAAATTTCAAAATTAGATAATGCAAAAGTTGTACATGCCACACATGGCTACTTGTTCAAGTGCTTCTTACCGATTCTTGAAAGTCAACAACGTAGAGTGAACTATGAAAAGTCTAGCAAAATAATCAAAGCTAAAAAAGATTTTATTAACGGAAAAGAAACGTGCATGACTTTTTGTAGCTCATGTATATGTTCACAACACTTGTCATGATATAATCTTAAAAAACATGTAAAAGAAAAGACATGTAATCGACAAAATCATTACATTTATATAAAACATGTATTTCATAGGCATATCACAACAATTACAACAATGCCACTTTTAATTGTATATATCTCAACTATTTTCGTGTCATGACATATCATTGGGTTCCTTCTTCTTTTGCTCGAAAGTAATGTAACTCTTTTCCTTTGCTCGAATGTGGGCTCGTCAGCTAGGTATATGACTTCCTTCTTCCTTTTGACTCGCTCATGCACAGGCTTCTTGCTTCACTTTTTTTCTTATTTCTTTTTCTGTGGTCTGTCTCTTGGTTCTCTCTATTTGGTTTGAATGAGGCAAAAAAGGTTTTTATCTTTTAAACACTAATGATTAATCAACCAATGCACCGATTTAATTTTTTTTATTTTTTTATTTATATGATTATTACTATTTCCCATACATATAAAATTTCATCCTTGAAATTTTCATATCATTATTTTTTTATGATTATATAATTTATTATAAATTTTTCAATGTCCTATTAGAGTTTTAAGTTAATCATGTTATTAACTCTTTCATCAATGTTGTATTATTTAATCATAAACTTTGTGTTTTGGCACAACTTTTATCACGACCCGGTCTAAGACTTGAAATTAACCAAGGTGGGTACAAACAATCGGAATGTGAATCATATTTTTTTTATTTTTCATTTTCTATAACTAACAATTTATATCCAAAAGAAATGAAAGAGCCCAAAAAAAAATTAAAGTAATACAGTTAAATTTATCACATTTCTAGCTGTCTTTATTTTTTATAAACATTTTATATATTAATCTTTTAATCAAATGATTAATCCTGACATTATTAATATAAAATAACAGTGAGTACATCTGCTTCTAAACTATGCTAATGTAATGAAAAGGGGATGAAAAACATGTTTGTCAAAAATACCATAAATCAATATAAAAATATTATACAATTTACTTTTTTAAATATTGTAAGCGAGAAGTTGGTAGTTAAAGGAGGGAGATGAATCGAACAGAGGGAAGAGGAAGTGAGGGGACAGAAGCTAGGAAGGTGAGTTCGCTCGATAAAAACCCGCGACGGGATGAAATTACTTACCTGCAGAGAGAAGAGAAGAAGCATCGACAAGTAGAGGGGATACGAGAGTTCTTGGCGCTGGTTTGTACAGAGGAAGGGGTGAGTATGCATCTGAAAGTAAGGGCTACGACTGGGCCCTAGCAAACCATCAAAGAAAAAGAGGAAAAAGAAGCGGGTAGAGAAGGAAGAAAGGTTTGAGTTCGTGCCCTCAATCCGAAACCTGTGTGCGAACGTGTTAGAGCAAAGGTTGAGTTCGTGCCCTCAATCTGAAACCTGTGTTTGAGCAGAGGAGAAGGGAAGAAAATTTCACGTGGGGCGAGCTTGAGGGAGATCCCCCATGTGATTTCGAGAAGAGGTAAGGGTAGAGCTCGTTTGTTAAATTAATTTAATAATAATAATAATATATCATTGTAATTGATAATAATAATAACAAGTAGAATGTATAAAGTAAAATATGGAAATTTACAATGTAAATATTTAATTAAAATAATTATTTATTTTAAACTTTTGTAATATGAATACTATGTTTATGTTAGATTTTCACTTTGGAAGATTTGTCGTCAAGGAAAATTTTACTGAATTAAGCGTCATCGAGGTGAGTACTTGTACTCTTAAATAACAATATTAATTTGTTTATTCTCAAATATGTTTGTAGTTGAAGATATTTGTGTGTGTTTTATTTTTATTGAGTTATTATTTTCTTTATTGGTCATATTGTTATGGATGTTGTAGCTACTTGTTGATGCTTTTAGTGTATGTTTTGTATAGTTTATTGAATTGAATGCGATGAATACATATATTTATGATAATTGTTTGTTGCGCATGACTGACTATAATGGAGCACCCCTCGATAGTACTTGTGATGGAACGCTAATGTGCTCGTGCAAGTAAATGAAAATGATATTGATATTGATGTGTCTTAAATGACAATTTTTAGACGATGCCTCAAGTGACGGTTGTATAGATAGGAAATAATATTGATATTTTACTGTTATAGATTCATTTGAATAACATGTTTATATTGATTTAAAAAGATACTTATCTTGCATACATATTATTCTTTCTTTTTTCTTATATTTCTGTAGTTTTAAAGTATAAAAATTCACTAATTTTTTTAGCTCACAATTATTTTAATTGAGGGTGCGTTTGAAGGAGTTTATTCACAGTGGTGGCGTTTTGAAAACGTTTGTTTAACCGGCTTTTAAAAATAAGTCGCTGGCAATTTTACATTAAACGCGGATCGCAAGTAGGATCCTACGATCCGTGTTTTATTCAAGCGAAAGACAACTCTTGCCCTTCGCACGGATCTCTTGACACCGCTCGCCTTCTCCTTTGCGTCCTCTCTCACAGATCTCTCGCGATCCCTCCTCTCCCGCGACAAAAACCAGAGTGGCAACGAAGGGGATCTCTTGACACAGCTCGCCTTCTCCTCTGTTTCCTCCTCTCGCACGGATCTCTCGCGATCCCTTCTCTCCCACGATGAAAACCGGAGTGGCAACGAAGGGATCGCTCTTTACAGAGACCACCGAAACTCTCATCTTTCTCATCCTTCCGCACTGCTCCCACCAAGGTAAGTATCATGCCCTACCTCCTCTTTGTTTTACTTCATTCCTTTTCGTTCATCCCGAAATATCCTAATCATGTCCTCGAAGTTCCTCTGAAATCTCTAGGGCAAAAACGAAACATTATGCTCTTCTCGCTCACAGCGTGTAGTGCTTGACAGGATTCATGTCTGCCGTTGGGTAAACTCTTAACCCCTTGTTTTGACCTCCAATGTTTCTAGGGAATAGATTAGGAAATACCGCAATGGTTTTTCGTGCTTTGTTTCTAGTTCAAAGCTTTCTATCCAATAATCTGAAACATTGGAATAGATTTTGCAATGCCACAATAGTTGTAGGTGCCTTGTACAGGTCAAAGCTTTTCATCCAATGATCTTGAGGCATTAGAATAGATTTTATTCATAGATTTGTGTTAATGTTCTTGCTAATCTAAAGAATTTTGTTCATAAATAGAGTTAAATAGATTCACTTGCTACTTTCAGTTTCTTCAGCTCTTCATGGATATATTCTTCTATTTGAGTTTACTTTCTTCTTAAATTTAAATTAATTTATTTTAAAATTAGTGTAAAATGTAAAATATTGATTATAATTTATGTTACACATAATTTAAAATTAATTTTTCCAAAATTAATATGTGAATGACCTTTTATCTACAAAAAGCCTCAAATAAGTTGTTTTACGAACGCATAAACTAAACAACTAAACAGTTTATCCAGAATAAGGGCGGAATAATCATTTATTCAGAATCAGTTGTTTTCGAAACGCACAAACAAAATAGCTAGCCAACTTATCAGGATAAACTGCTTATCAACAGATTATCAGAATAATCTGTTTATATGGATAAGTTGTATAAGCTACAGCTGCCCCAAACATACCCTAAATTTTTCAGGTTTAATTAAATTAATTGAAGATGAGCAATATACTAGAAAATGTTTTTAGAAGACACGGACGACCATCATAAAAATAAATTTTAATGTATTGCTTTAATCTAATATGTAGTAGCTTGTTTATCTGTTAAATTTTAGACGAATATAGAAAATTTAATTCACACCGTTAGATCGCTTGTACCCGTCTTGGTTAATTCCAAGCCCTGGGTCGGGTCGTGACAGATATGATCTATCACGACATTTTGTAACATTCAATGTATTTTAATACATCAGTTACATCTCTATATCATTTTATATACGTGCAATTGTCATAGAAGCACTATCTAAAAATAAACTAATTAAGGTACATCAATATCAATATCGTTTTCCAAATTCAATGGTACCTTAGCATTTTTCTGCTAATATCACATATGGGCAAACTTCATTATAGTCAAGCATGCACATATAATCAGTCTATATAATTCATATCATTTTAATAATGCATAATATTAGTATTTTTAAATTATATATATTCATCATAATTATACGACCAACAACTAAAAGAGCGTAAAAATCACAATGAAAGGGTAAAATCTGGTTTCATTAATAATCAATGAATTTGGTTCTCATAATGAAAAAAAGTTAATATAACTTCAAAGTAAGTGTACTCACTTAGATTTACGTTGAGAAATGATCCTCCCAAATTCTTTAATTTTTTCTTTCACAGCTTCAATTTTTTTACTCGATTATACTTCATAATATTCTAATATTAAAATGCACTTATTTATAATTTAAATGACAATAAATGATTATCAAATAAACACTAATCTTGTCTTCTTATGTCTTCTACACAATTTGGTATCGATCTTATTGTTCCTTTAATTCAAATGTTTGATCAAACTAAATTATTGAAATTAATATATAAATTTTAATGTACCTTAATAACAGTTTAATAAAAAATTATATAAATAAAACATAAAATCCATAATAACTTACCTTAACATTCAGTATATGGTTTGATTTGCCTCTTTCTTAGCATTCATTATATGACTTGATTTTCCTCTTTTTAGCTTGCACATGCATTGTAAAGCTTTTTTCAATCTTCATAACATTAATTAACTTGTCTCTTATTGCTATCTTATATCTAAAATCTCACTAAAAAACCCTAACAAAAGCTTGACTTTGGCTTTATTCGCACGCATGTCTCTCTTGTCTTTTTTCTCTTTTGGCTATGACACAAGGTCACTCTCTAGTGAAAAACGATGCGTTGATCCCATCTTCATATGTGGATGCCAGTTGACATCACCCTAGTGCGTCATCACATTCAACTGCTCAATGTCGCATCCTCCAAAATGATTTCATCTCTTATCATCTTCTCCTTCTTTGCGCACAGTGGCTCACTTCTTCCTCCAGCTTGAACACGCATCATAGGCGCTCAATTCTTCTCTTCTCCTACACATGAAACCGTTTATGCTCCTCTTCTTCCAAGATTCATCTCTCGCATGCCATAGACACACATGAGTCGTTAAAACTATCGAAACTAACACCGACTCCTTTTTTTTTGCTCAAATGCGACATTGTCAGCAAGGTATGTAACTTCTTTTCAACTCGCTCACACACGCGCTTCTTGCTTCTCCACTTTCTTCTTTCTTCTTCTTCTCTTATATGTCTCTAAGTTCTCTCTGTTTGGTTTGAAAGAGGTGAAAGAAGCGTCTATCTTTTAAATACTGACAATTAGTTATATCATTATTACAATTCCCCTCTTTTTTATGATTATACAATTTATTATAAATTTCATAGATGTCATATTAGAGTTGTACTTTAATCATCCGACTGGCTCTTACGTCAAGCTTGTATTATTTAATCAGAAACCTTGGTTATGATATTACTTTTATCACAACCTGATTTGGGGATTATGGATTTAACCAAGATGGGATTTGTAAGTCGGTAGGGTTGTATTCGAGCCAAGTTGACCAGAGTATATCACGATTCAGACTTGGCTTTGTATATTTTTAAGTTATTCATGTTCGGCGCTAGCTTGTGTTGAGCTTTCATATATTGTTCAAGCTTGTCTTGTTTAAATTTTTTAATATTTGAACTTGATTTGTTTATAGCAAGTGAACGAGTATTTAAACGAGCTAATAAATGAGTAAAAAATTTTGATGAGTATCAAGATTTTCATATAGAAAATTCAACCAGTAATTTTACAAATCTTAACAAATTTGCATATTTATTGATTATAAACTCTGTAAAATGAAGGTAACTCATGATCCATGAGCTTATGGTATATAATCTCTTATATTTTAGCATGATCATATCCAAGTTTGCCCCCAACACTCATATTCAATTGTAGGTATTGTTTTTCTCATAGTTATATGCATTTGTCCTTTTCCTAACTTTTTGGATAATTTAGTTGTCTTTTATATTGAGTTGTTATATTATCCTTATTTTAATCATATATAACTCATAATTATTGTACTGAACTTTATCAACATCACTTTTTAATCGGGCCGAACTTTTAAGAAGAGTGAAAAGGGGAGAAAACTAGATACTAGAGTTTTTTAGATCCCTGCACGTCGCATTTATGGTTGTTGCCTTCGATTCATGCACGTCGCGTTATGGTCGTTGCCTTCGATTCATGCACATTCTAGTAACTCAGAGTTTTGTATGTCTCAGGGGAAACCTAGAGACGCAAAACTACGAGAGGTTAGAAGGAAATTAAGGTTTGTGAGAGTTTAAATTTAATTTTAATGGACATTTAATACATACCAAATAAGTCATGTATTTTCACATCTAACATCTAAACTTCTATAAAATAAATATATAATTAATAATTAATCTAAAATATTATTGATATAATAGTTTATTATTATTAAATCTGTAATTAAATAATTTTTTTTAAAAAATATATCGTATATGATATGAGTTATCATTGAGCTTAATATCTAGTATTTGATAAGTTACTTATTGAACAATAAATGAGTTTGTTCATAAACATAAATGAACAAATTCGATTATGTTTGTGTTTAGTTGGTTTAAGTTCCAAGCTTTTAATAATTTTTCAAGCTTGTTTATTTACTAATTTGAACGAATATGATCGAGTCTTAATCGAGCCGAGTTCGAGTTATTCATTGAGTACATTGGTTCATTTACAACCCTAACAGTCGAACAATAATAATTTTGTTTTTCTATTTTTCATTTTTTATAACTAGTAGTTTATAATCCAAATAAAATGAAAGAGTCACTAAGGAAACTATATTAAAGTAATACAGTTAAATTTACCTTATTTATGATTATGCATATCTTCTATAAATATTTCATTTCTTATTCATATTTTAATTGTTTAATATAGCGCGACAACGAGCTAGAAAATGCATTAGTACATCAACTCTAAACTACATTAATGTAATGAAAATGGAATGATATGCATGGCACTTTGAAATACTACAATTAATAAAAGAATTGGACAATTTACTTTTTCACATTGATAGTTCATAACTTTAAATATGTTGTACTATATTAGTAACATGTTTATATCATTTATATCTGCACAACTGTCGCATGGGCACCATTTAAAATTATACCATTTAAGGTACATCAATACCAATATATTTTTTCAATTACGTACACGAGTATCTTTGTGTTCCCCTATTAACGTCATAAAGGGGTGAACATAGTCCTAATTAAATATACACATACAATCTATCTATGCAATTCATATCATTTGTATGTTTGTTTCATTCAATTCTATCTTTTAATAATGCTTAACATTAGTATTTCATAAATATATATTCATCACAGTGATATGACCAACATCTAAATGAGTGCATATGCCACAATTAAATGGTGCAATTTGGCTCAGTAATAGCCAATCAAGTACGTTGACATCGGATTTAATCCAAACCATAATAGGAAAAACATATCTTATTATTGAAAACAAAGAAGTGGTTACAATCGACACACTCGAAAGGAAAAAGACAAAAACACAACTCAAGCAAAACTATTAAATTGTATCCAAATGGTAGTGGAGGTCAGCTAGGTGGATCGGAATGACATACGAGTGTGGTGGTAACAAATGAATGCAAGTGACAGTGAGAGGCAGGCAAGAACTGCAGCGACAACAAGTATGATTGTCGTCCTGGATGGTTACAATGAGGAGTTGGTGTGGGTATCAGCGGAACAACATGGCGGCGACATGGTGGGAGGGCTGGAACAGCAGGGCAAGGAGCGATTTGGGCTGCAGTAATGCTAGAATGAAGGGGGAGGCGGATTGGAGGTTGGAGGCTGTAGGAAAACAATAAGACGAAGGTGTTTCTAGGCAGCAACAAAGGTATCAGATGATTGGATAGCGGCGACAACGATGTTGGCGGGTTGGAATTACAGGGGTAACGAAGCGGCAAGGGGTTGGGGGGGAGGAAATGGCAATGGAGNGATATTCATCGCAGTGATATGACCAACATCTAAATGAGTGCATATGCCACAATTAAATGGTGCAATTTGGCTAAGTAATAGTCAAGCAAGTACGTTGACATCAGATTTAATCTAAACCATAATAGGAAAAACATATCTTATTATCGAAAACAAAGAAGTAGTTACAATAGACACACTCGAAAGGAAAAAGACAAAAACACAACTCAAGCAAAACTACTAAATTGTATCCAAATGGTGGTGGAGGTCAGCTAGGCGGATCAAAATGACATACGAGTGTGGTGATAACAAATGAATGCAAGTGACAGTGAGAGGCAGGCAAGAACTGCAACGACAACAAGTATGATTGTTGTCCTGGATGGTTACAATGAGGAGTTGGTGTGGGTATCAGCGGAACAACAGGAAGGAAATGTTCCCTGACTGTCCTAGACGGCAGCAACATGGTGGGAGGGCTGGAACAGCAGGGCAAGGAGCGATTTGGGCTGCAGTAATGCTAGAATGAAGGGGGAGGCGGATTGGAGGTTGGAGGCTGTAGGAAAACAATAAGACGAAGGTGTTTCTAGGCAGCAACAAAGGTATCAGATGATTGGATAGCGGCGACAATGATGTTGGCGGGTTGGAATTTCAGGGGTAACGAAGCGGCAAGGGCTTTGGGGGGATGAAATGGCAATGGCGATGGCTGGAATTGTAGAAAACAACAACCGAAATGTTGTATAGGGCAGCTGTAGCAACGAAGGGCGTGCGGGCAGCGGCATGGGGAGGATGTGGAAGGGAATAAGGAATACAAACATCTTCTAGGTGAACAACTTGTTCACATTCTAATCAAAGTATTACCAGATGCAGACTCTCAGAAATTATCAAACAAACTTGGATTGGAGGGGTTTCATTTATTCTCGAGAGAGAGTGTGAAAGGCGTTTAAAATTTTCACCAACTTGGATTCACACCGACCAATTATTGCATGCTTTTTACTTCTACTGTTGCTCATTGATCTTCTGTTGGATCCTTAATGCCCGCTTTATGTGGACTATGTAATTATTTTGTAATTAATTTTTTGACCTATTTTTTTCTTTTCATATTAAATTATTTCCTAGGATTGTATAATTATATGCTTGTGAAATACACTCAAATCAATTTTCTCTAATATTTGTCAATTATGATTTGAAAGAACTCATCTAACCAATGAGTTTAACTCACTCTAAAAGTAAATAGTGTTCAACTTTTGAAGATGACAAATTTAAAATAATGTTCTTTTATTTAAGCGTAAAAATGAAAGATCAAGAGAGTATAATTTCACTATAATTTTGGCTTATATATGATTCAACCTACTACACCTTGTTCAGACACTTGTGTACATAGTTGTGGTTTCCAACAAACTGTAATAAATGCTCTACTTCTGAAAGCTAGCATCGGTTCCCTAAAATTCTTATTGTGATTTTTACAATATGAAACCATTACATTCCATAAATGAGCCATCTCTTATTTGAATATGACCATTCGAATTGAAATAAATGAAATTGATATTCTGTATCATTTCAATTACAGAAACCTTTGTAATTTGCAGATTTAAACCAGCAAAGGATTGTTGAGGAAGGAGGGTTAGATGCTCTTCTTTTGCTTCTTGAGTCATGTAAAGATGAGATGATTCAGCGACTCACAGCTGGTGCTATTGCTAACTTGGCAATGAATGGTAACTTTTGGACGAGTATAACTTATAGTGACTTCACTACAAATGAAGGGCTTTTATT
>JXCR01084847.1:81337-100032 GCA_002079205.1 Phalaenopsis hybrid cultivar | reverse complement strand
CCCCCCCCCCCCCCTCTTCTTCCCTTACACATGTGACAGAGGGCAGGATTGATGTTCTTGACTCTGCTCCCTCCTATCCTCCTCTGAAGGGGGCTTCGATTTCTGTCCCTACGCCTCCTATTACTACTCCTATAACTGTTTCGAATACTGCTACTAATCAGGGGTTGTTTGTTTCTAATGGTATTGCACCTAGTGAGACTAATACACAGGTTTTTAATGGTCCGACGGTTCCTATTATTTCTATTTCCTCCCCTCTTAATTCGATGGCTGCTAGTAATCAGAATTGTTTTTCTGTACAAGATTATGTTATCCCAGCTAGGGATGAAGGTACGGTTTTGGCTGATGATTTGGCTACAGAACTGGTTATGGTATCTGAGTTAATCCCCCTATGGATCCTCCCTCTGAAAATACTATTTCTGCAATCGATGAGAAGCTGGATGACCCTACTGAGCAACCTACACTTTCAAACCCTCCTCAGCTGCTGGAAGCATTAGGTGAAAATGAGATATTTCATGTTTCACACATACTTGAACCCACAACCATTGCAACAGTTAACAATCCTTCTTTTGGTGCTCATCAGTTGTTCTCTGCCCGACGTTTTGTTTACCAACATGATGATCAGATGAGTCAGTCTTCTGAGGAGGAATGACAGGTCTATTCAAGTAGGAAAAAAAAGATTGGAGGCAAACTTCAGCTTGGGAACCTAATGGATGATACTTTGGTTACTTTGGGAAATTGCTCGACACTCAATAATTTGTTATCTGGATCTCGCCCTAGAACTAGAGTCAGAAACAGGACTAAACTTGTTCGTCACTAGCTACTCTTTTCTGCGATTTTGCTTTACATCTACTTCAGACAGCTGTAGCTGCCCCCAACAGATCCTTAGTGAGCCTATTGACACATTGCTTTCACTGTTAAAAGAGAACACTAAATGCATAATATTTGTGAAAAGAATTATTGTTGCAAGAGCACTTGCATGTATTCTTAAAAGCTTGAAGTCTAAAATTTTGGAAATGTGATTTCCTTGTTGGCTTCCATTCTGGATTAAGGAACATGTCACGGACTAAGATGAATGTCATTGTCGAGAAGTTCTCTTCAGGAAAGTCCTTTTAGGATGCAGGTTGAGGATCCGATCGTCTCAAGCTTTGGACTTTTGGGGAGAGTTGTTTTCGATCTCTTTGGATGCGGCATGTCGGTTCTTTGGTCTGCTTGTGGGATTGCTTTTGGATAGTCATTGCTAACCGGAAGATTTTTTCTGTACATCTCTTTTGTAGTCACTTCTCTAGATATACTATATCATAGGTTTACTTCTTTTTGGGTTTTTGCTATTTGGTTTTGGGTATGCCTGTAATTTTGGAAATTTCTTTTTGTGTGAGTTGTATTGTGGGGAGAGGAACCCCTAGGGGTGTGTTTAGATGTATTTTTGGTTTCTTAGAAGGGGATCCTCACCCCTCCATTTACCTTTTCTTTTAATTAACGCACAGGGAGCCACTGTAGCTCTTTCCTTTTATATATATATATATAAATTTGAAAGTCCAATGGCTAGTATATTAAAAAAAAGTAGAATACAGATAGATTGTGTCGGAGGGCCCAAACATAACACCCTGGGAGAGGAACCCCTAGGGGTGTGTTTAGATGTATTTTTGGTTTCTTAGAAGGGGATCCTCACCCCTCCATTTACCTTTTCTTTTAATTAACGCACAGGGAGCCACTGTAGCTCTTTCCTTTTATATATATATATATATATAAATTTGAAAGTCCAATGGCTAGTATATTAAAAAAAAGTAGAATACAGATAGATTGTGTCGGAGGGCCCAAACATAACACCCTGCTCATATGATATCCACCATATGCAAATGGTTCCAAAAAGAGAAAATACAAAAAAATACATGAGAGATCTAAAGAAATGAAAAACCAAAAAGTGTCAAAATCAGGAGTATCAGGTAAATAAAGAGCAACCCAATTTTGTCTTGTCTCTGCCTCTAGTTCTAGGGAAGGAGCTAGCTAATAAATTGGTGAGATGAGTGTCATCATCCAATAAGTTCTGAAGCTCAAGTCGGCCTCCATTCTTCTTCTTCCTCCTGGAATAGACTTGTCATTCCTCGTTCGAAGATTGGCTCGCCTGGTCATTTGATTGGTCTAAATTGTGTTGGACATGTGTAGCTTGTTGAACATTAGATGCAACTACTTCTACCATATGATCTTTTATCGGATCGAGGGAGCTAGAGCACTCTCATGTGTCCTTGCATGTAAGTAGACTTTCTTCAATAACAGTGGGTGGTATAAGCACATTTGTATCTGTATCTGCAGTATGTTGTTCTTCATCAGGAAATGCGGTGTTAGCAAGGGGGGTTCAATAGGCAAATCAGACACCAAATTCAGTCTTTTGGGAACTTCCTCCATAGATTGAGCAGATGTGTCCATAGCAATGGGGTCAGACCCCTCTTTGTTTGCTTGAGCTTTAGCTTTCAAGTTTGGATGGAGCCTGTGACATTTATCAAGTGTATGCTCAAACATCTTACAGTGGGTACAATAAAAAAGTTTATGTTCCATAACAATTTGTTGTCAATATCCATTGTGAGTTATGCCCAACCAGACTTCAGTAATATCAGGTAAGGTAATATCTCTTTCCACAAGTATTATGGCCACAGAAGCTCTGGTTAGGTTAAAGATCGGCATATTTAGCTTTATAGAATCTCCAATAATGACTCCAATAGAATAAAGAACGTGATGATTAAAGAAATGCAACTTGAGACCAAGTAAACTAATTCATACCAGAACAGTAGGAGACTCATGATTTGCGTCAAAATTAGGAGACCACTTGAGTAAATTTATTGACTTGTCTGCAATATTGAGATATTTTTTAGAGAAAATCTGAGCATAGTCTTCAGCTAGGGTTAACTGAATCAACATGTCTCCAATCCAAAAGTGTCACTTTCCACTTGCCTACAAGTTTGAGATCATCAACAGTCTTTCTGATAACTTCCATAGGTGGTTACTCTCACTGAAATTTCCCAATAAGAACGAACTTGGATTTCTTAGTTAGGGTTGAAATTTCTGAATAAGAGAAAAATAGTGTTGTTTTCTCACTCTTCCTACTTATCTTCTTAAGAAAAGAACAGTCACTCGTACCATCACGACATTCCCTATAGCTTGAGAGGAAGACGACAATAGATTCCAGACGACAGTAGATTCCACAAGATGATTACCCATCACGTGGGCAAAAGAAACTTTGTCAGGATCAACCGAAGAAGAAGGAAGCGCAATAACGATGATCCTTCAGAAGTCGAACCCGCGGAAACAGTTGCAGGATGGAAGAGGTAAACGCAGAAGACGAAACAATCGTGAATTGGTCGAAACAACAGAAGCGAGCTGCGATCGGTTCAAAACTATATTAAAAGCCCAAGAGCAATAATATTAAAGAGAAAATGGTACAGATAGGTTGTGTGAGTGGGCCCAAATGGGCACCTAACCCACACGGTGCAACACACACAAAAAAGAAAAATAAAAACCCAAAAATAGATGGTACATAGAAAATCAATCGAGACGACCCAATTTAGTTTCGTCTCTGCCTCTAGTTCTCGGAAGGGAAACAACTAACAAATTGGTGAGGTGTGTACCATTGTCGGAAGTAACCAAAGTTTCATCCATTAGATTCTTTAGCTCAAGTAGATCTTCACTCTTCTTTCTTCTTCCAGAAAGTGTAGACCTTTCAGTCCTCATTCGAAGATTGTTGCTCATTTGGATGAGGTGGTAGTGTTGTAGTGGAAAGATTGTCAACAGTTGTACCCATAATAGATTCTAGTGTATGTGAGGTATGAGTTGTCGCCTCTACCCCTGATACTTCCTGAATATGGGGAGCTGCAAGGTTCTCCTGATTATCAATCCGTGTAGGTAGAGATTCTTCAGTATTATTTTCAATAGGGTTTGAAAGTGTAGGTTGCTCAGCAGATCCATCCAGCTTCATATCAATCACAGATACAATATTTTGCAGGGGGGTCCACAGGGCCAATTAAGTCAGACACTAAATCCTGTCCTGTGGTAGTTTTCTCTCCAGGTGGAACAGATATGTCCAGAGCAGTGGGGTTAGATTCATCCTTATTCAATTGATATTTAGATTTCAAATTAGGATTAAGCTTATGACTTTTATCAAGGGTATGCCCAAATATCTTACAATGAGAACAATAAGAAGGTTTATGCTCCATGGCGATTTATTACCAATATCCATTATGAGTTGTGTCCAACCAGACTTCGGTAACATCAGGTAAAAGTAATATCTCTTTCCACAAGTATTTTGGCCACAGAAGGTTTGGTTAGGTTGAAAGTGGGTAGATCTAGCTTCATCGGGTCCCCGAGTATGACACCAATAGAGTAAAGAACATGATGATGAAAAAAGTGCAGCTTGAGACCAGGTAGACTAAACCATACTGTTACAGTAGGAGATTCATGATTTGGGTCAAAATTAGGAAACCACTTGAGTAACTTCATTAATTTACCTACAATGTTAAGATATTTTTTGGAGAAAATCTGAGTGTAGTCTTCAACCATTATTAATTGAATTAACACATATCTCTCATCCATAAGTCTCACTTTCCACTTTCCTTCCTGATAACTTTCATAGGTGGGTGGTCCCACTGAAATTTTTCAATAATAGCGAACTTAAATTTTTCAGTGAGTGTTGAAATTTCTAACTTGGAGAAAAAAAGTGTTGTTTTCTCACTTTTTCTACTTGCATTCTTAATAAAGAGGCAGTCGCATGTACCATCAAGATACTCTTTATAACTAAAAGGGAAGACAACCGCCGACTCTACCTGAGGATTACCCATCACGTGGGCAAATGAGGCTTTGTCAGGTTCAACCACAGAAAAAGGAGCTCCATCACAGTAGGGAAAAACTCTGCCAAGTCGAGCAGAGGGCAAAAAAGTCGAAGACGGTCGGGGCGAAGCCGCAGAAGTCAAACAGCGAACAGGTGCAACTCGACGAGTTCTACGAAGACAAACATAACAGTCGCGCAGAAGACGGAGCCTCGACGAAGCTCAAAGAAGACGGCGGAACAGAGGAGCCGAAGCCCTTCGTTGTCGGGCACGATGAAACGATGGCGAGAATGCATTAGGAGGATAGACGACGTAAAGGAGAAGCCCTTCATAGTCGAGTACTAGAAGACCTTCGTTGTCGAGCACGACGAAATCGATGGATTGAAAACTGAAGGATTCAACGCAAAGAATCACCGTCTAGCGAAACCCTAGAAGAGCTGCCCGCCATCGACGCCATTTTTACTTTGTCCTAAGCTTGTGCACGTGAATTTTGTTTTTTTATCACACCGCGAAATAGGTAATATGAAATGCCTTCTCTAAGGATTTTTTTTGTTTGCATTCTGAGCACAGTAGCATGAAATTTTTTGTGAAACAAACATCAGTTTGGAATGTTCCGAGTTAGACTTGCACAACATTATGTCCAATGTTCATCTTTTTTGTCATGTTCGATTAAATTGATAACGCTTGTCTTTTTTTAAGCAATTTTGATGCTTCAGATATATCAGTGCAAACCATCTCGTGAAAAGGGCGACATTTGAGTGATTTTCATTTTGGTCAATGTATTTTGAATCGGATTTATGCAACACTACATAAGTCCATCTTTAACATGGCATTTGAATAAATTATTTGTTGGATACTTGTGAGATCAATACGAAGTTGATTTAAGATAGGTTGGGGTATTGATATGTGATATTCAATTTATTTAATGTGAAGGATATTATGAAAAGACTATGAAGTAATCAAAAAGTGTTAAAATAATTTCTATAATACTTCGACACGCTTTTAATTTTTTCATTTAATTTAATTTGAAATAAAAATATGGCACTTAATTGGACGCAATGGAGAAAAAGGATTCATGTAGCCGACCCAACGTAGTGGGATTAAGATTTTGTTGTTGTTGTTGTTGTAATTTGTAAAACCAGTCATCATATCTCAACTTACGTCAAACACTATTATAAGCAAATTATTAATATGTTACTATGCTATAAAGTTTATATTTGAATACATGAATACTTTAAAATTTTAATATCAAACTTAGTAAATACTAATTTGTAATAAGTAAACCTATATTACTGAGTATAAAACTAAAAAGATTGTTATTTGAATTTTCTCATTTGGAATTACCTTTAATTTTTTATTTTGCTTTTCCTAATTAGTTTATATGGCAAAAACATTATTAGAACTACTATTTTTTGTTAAATGGTAACATGAAGTTTATGAATTTTGAAGTACTCGCCCTTTTCTTACATGATTTTGTGTATATAGGTTTTACCTTGTATAAAATATTTTTCCTCACAATCAATTTTTCATGTGCATTTATTTTTTGCCATTATATGTACATCAAGCGGGAGGAGGCATGAACATTTGTTCTTTCCAAAATTTTCCTTTGTTTCTTCAGTTTTCATTTTTTTTAATATTTTTTGTGTTTTATGAATGTCTAATTTTTCATATAGCCTTTGTGTTGTTAAATGAGTGAGATTTGTCTAGAATTTTATTTTTCTCTCAAAGCATTTGAAGTGTCTAATGTTTATATAAATATTAAATTGTTTGGGAGAAACACACGTGTTGACCTCATTTTGAGGTCATTACTCTTTTCCTTAGGATCCTAGGATCTAGTTCTAGGGGTTCCTATTGACTATCTTAGAAAACTGGTATTGGAATTCATCCCCTTAGAAATTCCAACCACCTCCTATTTCTCTTGTGATGTCCTACATTGATGATCTCAAAACTATCTTCGTATGGTCGAGTGATTAAGGACTGTCATGTGGAGACTCAGGGAGAAGTTCCCAATAGGATCTCAAGCTCTAGGAAAACCTCTTTAGGACTTTATCATCACACACACACACACAAAATACACAAAATCCACTAAGTTGCACAAGATCAGACTAAAATTGAACTTAAAGGATGGGTGAAAATGTGAACTTCTCCAGACGATCTCTGACGACAAAATGGATTGCACCAACGCGTCCGGGACGTTAATTTTAGAAGAAAAGACATTCATATTGCTATAATTTTTGACACGAGCAAATTGCACGCAAATCGATGAATTTGTTAAAACGGTATTTGACGATGAAACGGACCACGCCAATGTGTCCGGAACATCATAATTACCTAAAAAAATATTTAATTATCAACAATCTGACGCACAAATGAAATATTACGAATCAAACTTTATTCTTGAAATATTAAATATTTTTATATTTATATCATTATTTATAATAATTTTTTTTTTATTTTGAACCCTATTTACGCCTTATCCGCACACTTAATTCCCCATTTGACCCATCCCGTGGCTCGATCAGCCNGGCTCGTCCCCGTGCGTGCCCTAGATTCCATGGCTCATCCACGCGGCGATCCTCCCCCTCTCGACTCTTCCCTTTCTTCGCGTGGCCGCTTGACTTTTCAGTTCTCCACTTGCAAGGGTCGGGCTGGCCGACCCTTCTCCTTCTTGAAGTGTTATGGTCTTCGTCTTTATTGTGGCGATTCTTTCCTCGTCACTTAATTCGACCACAAAAAATGGTGATAAATGTGGTTTTTCTCTCTCATTTCTGCATATAAAAAAGCTTCCTAGAGCACTGTTTTGGGTTATTGAAAATTTTTTGAGAGGAAAGGCTGAGTTTTTTTTTTGTTGTTTGAGACTTTATGAGGGGAGGCTCTGTCGAAATTCCCTCTTGGCTAGGTTCTTGTGTACTGGGATTTTAAAGTACTCGTTGGTTATTGTTTCTCGAAGCTTTTAGGAAGAGAGGTTCTGCTAAAGTTCTTTCTCGGCTAAGTCCTTGTGTGTTGGATGTTTGGAAGCTTGGTGCCCTTTTTCTGTGTTTTTTTTCTTTCGGAAATCTCAAGCAAGGTACTTCTTCCTTTTTCTTCTCTGTTCTATTGCTCTGCTCGACACATGTTGGAAATGTTAAAATAGGGAATGCATACATGAGGCTTTGTTTTGTCTTAATTGGTATTTCGTAATGGTATTGATATAAAAAATTGGGCCTTTAATACTTTGAGTGGATCTGATTTAGAAGTTCTATGCTGATTAGTTGAAATAACATTTTAGGGAAAGCATGTTTAGATCCATTGTCACATGCAAATCTTCTTCTTACAATTCCATTATTTCTATACATGTATGTTGAAAGCTGTAGCCTTCTTTCTTTTCTCATTGCCAAATCAATTTATTGTTAAAGGAAGAATGATTTTTAGGGGAAAGGATTGCTTGCTTTTCTTTTTCTGCTCGAAATACATGGGAAAGGCATGAATATGAATTTTGAAATGTTATTTGCTCATCTAGAATTCATGTTGAAAATAAAATGTTAATGCTTTTTATTATTGTTATTTCTCTCCAAATAAATGTCGGAAATTCTACCCCGTTTTGACTCATTTGATGAGCTCGGTTTTGGCTTCTTTTGGATTAAATGTTGGCTGGAAATTTTTTCTCTGTTTTTTTTTTTCCATATGGATGGGCTCGGTTTTGATTCTGTTAGGTTGGAATTATATCTGAAAAATGTTTCTCCGTTTTGGCCCATTCGGTGGGCTCAATTTTTTTGTTCTTTTGGAATGAATGAATACTGGAAATTATCTCTGTTCTACTATTTTATTGGGTTCGGTCTTTGATCTTTTTAGAATGGATTCATGCTAGAAACATTTTCTCTGTTCTCCCATTTGGTTGGGTTCGGTTCTAGCTCTTTTGGAATTGAATTATAGCTGGAGTTATTCTTTTTTTTGCTTTGCCCCTGTGCTGGACTTGGTTTGCCCCCTTTGGTGGGCTCGGTTTGCCCCCTTTGGTGGGCTCGGTTTGCCCCTTTGGTGGGCTCGGTTTGCCCCTTTGGTGGGCACGCTTTGGCTTCTTTTGGGCTTGTGTTTTGGCTGGAATCCCTTTCTGTTTTAGCCCTTTGGTGGACTCAGTTTGCCCCTTTGTTGGGCACAATTTGTGTTGGAAGCTCTTCATGTAACGTTCCTCATGAGATTTTTTTATTGGTAATCAAGTTTTTCATCCCAAAATTTATGATTTCAATATCTACTTCTATGTTAGAATGCTTGATATAAATGAATCAATTCACTATCATGTCTTGCTCAATAAATTGGTTTCAATCTAGATAGCTTATGTGAGTTTGTCCATTCACTTTTTATGTATCAAAGAAATACAATGGTGATATTAGTGGTGGCTTTCCCTCGCACGCGAGAAAGAAACAAGGAAATAATCTGAAGTCTTTCCTATTGGTGGAAAATTTTGGTGCTTCGTTTTTGTAAATTTGAGTATACGGATTCTCTAGTTCATAAATATTTGACACTTGATACTTGAGCTTCATTTGCGCATGTATAGATTTCCTCATTCTCGTGAGTTCACATGCGCGATCCTTAATTCCCAATCATATAAGTACAACTTTTCTTAATTGTGATACATTCACGTGTTATAACTTACACTTAAGCTCCAAATGACTGTTTGCTTCAGGATTAAATGTCTCCTTGTTGGTTTTGTGCCTTGAACATCAAACATAACTGCTATCATGCTCCAAATGATCGTTTGCTTCAGGAATTAAATGGCTCTTTGATGGTCTTGTTTGCAAATTCGCATATCTAACACCTTAGTCTCAATTTTTTACACACACACCCCACTCTTGAAACTCGAATACGTGCATCTGTGACAAATGAATTCTTTCGCTGCATACTACACATTGTTTGGGGAATGTTAAAATGCAACTTTTTGGGGTTGGTTTACATGTTTTGGAAGAAATGTAGGTAGTGTTCAGGTGTTAGAAAACTGCCGTTTGGGGGGCTTTAAAGTGTTGTTCAGCGATTAATAACTGTCGTTAGTCACTGTAAAAGTGTTGTTCTTTGCTGCGAGAAGCTGCAGGACCACTTTCCAATGCTCCAAGTCGCTGTCCGGTGTCATAGGAATGTTGTAGGGTATTGTCCAATGCTCCTAGCCGCTGCCCGATGTCGTAGGAAGTCGTAGGACCACTACCCAAAGCTCCAAGTCGCTGCCCGGTGTAGTAGATGTGTTGTAGGGTGTTGTCCAAAGCTTCAAATCCACTATTTGGAGTGCAGGGATGCTGGAGGGTGTTGTCCAAGGCTCCAAAGCCATTGCCCGATGTCGTAGAAGTCATCTAGGTGTTGTCCACCACGGTTTGGGTTCGTAGTAAGCCACCTAGGAGTTATCCACCACTATTTGGGTTCATAGGAAGCCACCTAGGAGCTGTCCACCACGGTTTGGGTTCGTAGTGAGCCACATAGGAGCTGTCCATTTCTGTTTAGGTTCGTAGGAAACCATATAGGCACATCCACCACTGATTGGGTTTGTATGAAATCGTGTAGATGTTGCCCATTTCTGTTTGGGTTCATTGGACCTCATACAGGTACCATTTGAAATTCCTAGCTGTTGTCTGGTGTCGTAGGATCACCGTACACACTTACTAGTTGTTTCTCGGAGCCGTAGGAGGTCGTAGGATCACCGTACTAGCTCGCTAAGTGCTGTCAGGAGTTATAGAAAACCATAGGATCACCTGTTTGAAGTTCCTTGTTGTTGCTACGACTTATTCTACTGCTTACTGTTTTTTTTTCTTTTCTCTGCAATTTATTTAACTTCCCTGCAAATTATATTGTCTTTTGTGAGTTAAAAATGCAACAGGGATAGCAGCAGCAAATACGTCATGCACACATGTACATTTTATTTATTTTTGTTTTATCATTGCAATTTACTCTTGCTTTAACACATTATGCAAGTAATGAATACAATTTTACTTTAAAAACAAAACGATTTTTCAAAATTAAACAACATTTTCAAAAAAAAAAACATAACACACTCTTTCGAATTCACGGGAGGTTCTCGGAGGAGGTAACTCACGGTTGCTAACGAGATCTCTCCGGTTTAAATGAGTTTCACAACTCGTTTAAACTAAGAAGTTCAAAAGAAAATAGTGATACCAGAATGAGGGAACTGTGGGATCATAATCGGTGTCGCTCTAATCAACTTTAACCCTCATAATGACAACAAAACCAAAACTTGAAACACACATGATACAATATTTTGAACCTTAGACTTTAAGACTGCTACTTCAACGAGGAATTTGGAGCAGTTTTGTGGGCAACGCGACAAGGAGTTTGGCGCGGACTACGAGTGGAGGTGGTCGTCATTCAATAACAACAAAACGAGTCTGCACCAGCTAAACTTTCATAGTTTAAACAACCCATAGAACTTCGATGTAGTTCGCCTAGCATGACGTAAATCTTCACCCTCTTTTAGGCCCCTGCACAACCATGTTGTACAGCGTAAGTCCTAACTCGCCTTAGATTTCGAGGTTGTCATCCAACTACGTAAAACATCTTATCTTTGCGGGCTATTTGCGTATTCAGTTATTATACAAGTATAAATCTCAAATAATAAAATTGACATGATTAAACATTCAAATAACATCCTCTCTAAAATATAGCCGCACAGTAGGATAGTTTGGGAAGTCACTGAGGTTCCTCCTCAGGATCTACGATGTCTCATACCCTTTACTTCCTTTGGACTCCTGAAAGAACTGTTCATACTTGAGCCACTCCAACTTTTTTTTTTGCGTCCTACCTTGAAAACTTAAACTTTGAATTCTTGAAGACTAGAACCACTAATCATTATCGAGAGTTTTCTCAAGTGACTCCCGTTATTTGAGATGTAATTAACAATAGCGGTTTGTCTCTATAGGGAACTTGAAACCAGATAAAATAAATCTTATTTAATCTTGTATTAAGTAGGAGAATTTGTCGGTCACATATAAAAGATTCGCATACCAAATGGATGTCACAAATCTATTAGTTTGCAGGATTGAGCCTATTACCGGGGTCTATACTTTTCTCTTGGAACGTATAGTATTTAGGGTGTCGGGCTTGATTATGCAAATTATTGGACTAATGAGATCCATTCGACCTCATTTTCTAAAAAATTAAAACACTACTTTCATAATCTAGACTATATACCTTATATTTAAATTATATTTTCGAAAATCGTATTTTCAAAATTCAATATAAAAAAAAGATTACCGACAGCCTGTTGAGGATTATTCAGGTTCATTTTGCCCCGGCCGTGAGTACTTCTATGTTTTCTAAATTGGTGTTACATTTATACAATTGTGAAAAAGCTTTTAACAAGGGATGGAATTGAATGAATTTGATATTGACCTAGTTTTTGAAGATTTAGAAAATTGCCCCTTATGGTTTATTCTCATTTATTTTGTGAAA
Organism: Phalaenopsis hybrid cultivar; assembly: GCA_002079205.1. NCBI lineage: Eukaryota > Viridiplantae > Streptophyta > Magnoliopsida > Asparagales > Orchidaceae > Phalaenopsis > Phalaenopsis hybrid cultivar. The sequence goes on along the minus strand of JXCR01084847.1, from coordinate 87,793 downwards.
TATGAAAGACTTTTATAGCTTTATTTTAGGGAATCATGAAGTTGATATAAGTTGGATTTATGAAAGGATTTGAAAGCTTATGAAATTGTTGTTTGGAAAAAGTTTTTGGAGATTTAACATTAAAGATTGGAGAACATAAATATTGTAGTTGGGTTCAGGCTTGGGTGTGTGAGTACATATAGGTGGTGGAACCATGATTACATTTATTACATTAGTTTTGGGCCCGTTTCGACATGTTCGAAACAAAATTTGGAGAGGATATCCTTCTTGGGTTGATCCAATCATATGAAAAAATTTTTGAGAAAATGATATCCTCTGGATTGATTCAAGGATCTTGGGTTCTCTTTTTCAGTTCTTTTTGTCACAGTTTTGATGGTTGCTTCACCCTTTATCCTTTCGGTCTTTGGGTGGATCAATTCATCTTCTCTCTCATCCCCATTTTTATTCATTTTTTCCTTGCTTCTTGGTTCAGTTTCTGTGCTTATGACATATAAGTGCTCAAATATAACCTTCTACTATATATGAAACTATCAAACAAGGTCGCAAGTAGGTCGGTTTTGTTTTGGGGCTTACGACGATGATGACAAAGGCACGCCGATGGTAGAGCAGAATGATATTTCATCATACGATATCAGAACCCAATACTGGGATCTGATAAACTGTAGGATGACAATATCATTCACCGACACAAGACTAGCGGGGGATTCATACCTTCTGAGGTTGTTGGCGGTCATATGCCCGACGACATGATCGACTCGTGGACAATTATACTTTTCAAAAACATGGTAAGAAAGATACAATATTTATAAAAATATTTTCAGTATGAAATTGATACAACTTCCTTTTTGTATGTCTGAAATCCATGTGTGTGCTAACATATAAATTTTAAATGTGTTACAACTTGGTTGTCCACTTGTTGGTTACCAGTACCGAGCTAAGGAGTACCCTCCTAACTTAGGTTTAGTAGGAAACCCTTCTAGTTGAGTGTCTGGTTCTATACATCCGGGTGACTAATAGTAGCCTTCGACGTCCCTCGAGTACAAATATATTATATTTAAGCCTAGCCACGACCCGAGTGCTTGCGGTCCCCCATTTTCTTATTTTTCATATGTTTTATTGGAATTTTTTGGGGAAAGCACTCGTGGTCCTTTTTTTCCGGGATCTTCCCGAGATTTTTATAATTTTCCTGGAATTATCATTTGTCGATTATTCCCGAGTTTTCCGTCGTGGGTCATTTGTCAATTTTCTCAAGTTTTTCAGGCAACGTTTCTTTTATTTATACAGTAAATACTAGCTCGCTTAAAGGAACAGCAGACCTCCAAGATATACAGGTTGGATTTACATCACAGCATTTTACTTCACAGCATACTGTATTGTTCCTCTTCCTTACTGTACATTCTACTGTTCTTTTCTTTTATATAGCATATTATATTGCTCTTCTTCTTTACGGTACATTCTACTGTTATTTTCTTTTATACTGCATGTTTTATTGTTCTGTTACACATTATATCTTAGAAAAAGAAGTCAGTAGTTGGTTTTATAGGAGGTACCCGGCAGCAGAGCGTTGACTTAACAATTGCATATACCTTTAAAATTAACATCGAATATGGAGGTGCTACGAGGAGGAGCTTGGAGAGAATACTGTAGGCGGCACGATGAGGACATTCAGAAAAGCAACATCAAAACAAATTCTTAGTTTAAATAACAACCCATAGGATTTCAAGGTGGTTTGTCTAGCGCAGCGTAAACCTTCACATATCACTTTTAGGCTTTTTGCATAACTCTGTTGTGCAATTATAAACTTTGAAATCTTGAAGGCAGAACCACTAATCTTAATCGAGAGTTTTCTTAAGTAACCCCGATCATTTAAGATGTAATTAAATATAGGGTTTGTTTCTATAGGGAACTTGGAACCCAGGTAAAATAAACCCTATCTTATCTTCATATTAGGTAGGTAAACTTGCTGGCCTCATATAAAAATGTTTCGAAGACCAAATGAATGTCATAAATTCTTTAGTTTAGGTGATTGAGCTTACTACAAGTGATATGTTTATTCTTCGGGATAAGTATATTACTTGTGGTATTGTGCTCAATCATCCAAACTATTCAAAATGTGAGACCCGTTTGGTCTCATCTCTTTTCAAAAATTAAAAAAATAGATATATATTACTTTCAAAAATCAAAATCACATATTTATATTTAAGTTGTTTTCATATCTACAAAATTATCTCTTTTCCAAAACCAAAACTAGAAAATTAAAACGGCCGACAACACGTTAAAAAAGTAAATGAACATGCCTAAATTTGTTTGGCATGTGATACAATAAAATTAAGATGTACTGTTGCAAATAATACATATTTGATTTTGTAATTCTTTTTCATGTATGCTAATTGAATATGGTAAGTGTTTATTGTTTCACTTTTTGTTATTTTTTGCTTATCAAAATAATTTTCATGCTAACGAAATTCTTAAAACATACCAACTCAAAACAAAGGCTTTATCATTTCTAGTTTATTGAAGTTAAGGTAGTAATTGTACTAAGTAATCAAGGATATAGTAATTTCATAAAGCTACTCATTTTCTTCTAAAGAATTAAAAAAATATGATTATTATTTGAATATTCTAATTTAAAATCTGCTTCTTTTATTGATTTGTTGTTTAACTTATCTAATTTTATTATATCAAAACTACTCAAATTCACTCTATTTTGGAAATAAATAGATTTCAAAAAGCATGAATGACTTGACTTTTTTTAATTATTCTTTATCTTAATTTATTGNTATTATATCAAAACTACTCAAATTCACTCTATTTTGGAAATAAATAGATTTCAAAAAGCATGAATGACTTGAATTTTTTTAATTATTCTTTATCTTAATTTATTCAATTTAGTTGTCTGCATATTGTTTGCCTTGGTTTCTTTTTTAAATTTTAAATTGAACTTTAGCATGAAAATGGGTGGGAATATTTGCTAGCGCCTCTAAAATTTGCTGCACCTCAATTGGTACATATGTGAGATATTTTGAGAGGTTCAAGTGAAGATATATTTTCGTATATTAGGTTTTTGTTATTGATTGGTTACAATTTAATGTTAATCCTGAATCCACCTATTCTATTGTAGCAATGTTCTTAAATCCTCTATTCTAATTTTTTTTGGCAAGTACTATGTCAATTCAAAAGTTAAATGGTTCATTTTTCATGCATATTCTGTTGGGTTTGTAGGGCTTAATCAAGATCTGATTATTTGTAAAGGGGGAGCTCGCCTTTTAGCAAATATGTCTTCTCAATCAGATGATCCACAAACTCTTCGGATGGTTGCTGGAGCAATAGCAAATTTGTGTGGAAATGGTATAAAGTTGATAATGCACATATTATATATGGTTATGGATTTTTTTTTTTGTCAAGAAATAATTAATGCAGATATGCGCTTATTCTGATCGGCTAAGATAAAACCAATGATGGTGACAGCATATAATAAATGCACATCTTTACCCTGTTTAAAGAATTTTGTATGTTAAAATGATTTCATCGTAAGCAGGGATTACTTTTTTTTTCCATTAGCATCTTTTACTGGCGTGAATTTCTATTCTTGTTAGATATTCTAAATATGCAATTAATATGACACTAATTGTTAAAGCAGTATACTCTATAGAGGTAAACATCAGACAGCTAGCTAGATTTTTGCATCTTCCATATGAAGGTTAGTGATGTAAGTTGCTGTTAAATGATGAAGGTGCTATTTGTTTTTTTCTGAAAAATTACGGTAATATGGAAGTGAAGTGCATGTGCTCCCAAGTATTTACTGACTAGACAAGTCAGAAGATGTGTTTTAATATCTTTCAAAAAAGTCAAAAGATTTTCTTTATTGAAATAAATGAAATTGTATTTTAATCAATCAGGTAATTATTTTAGTGATCATGTGCAACTGCTGAGCGGAAATTCTTATGTATATTTTTTATGAAAAGTTGATGTTTGACCATATAGAGAAANTTTTTGTGCTTTTTGGAGGTGTGTTGTGTCTGACTCAAATCTGACATAAACACGAATAGCTTTTTGAAATATTTGTGCCTTATGATTTTGCTGCATATGTTGAGCAAATTTTATTATACACAATAACATTTTTCCATTGAATGGTAAATCTGTTGAGCTTATGAGCTGTATTTTATTGGAGTAGAAATGCTAATTTGAGTAATTTCTACTCTAAATCTCAATCAAATCAGTTACAGTTTCTATGTAAACCTTTTATATTTACTCCTTTTCTAGAGAGGCTCAAATCATTGTTTAAAATCTATTTTTTCTTGTTTTAGATTTTCATATGCATTGTATCTTGGTCAAGTAGCTATTCTTGATGTTTGTGAAATATGTATGTAATTATTGTAATTTTAAAAAATTGTTAACAGCTAAGAAATGTATATCTAATGAAACTTTCAATTTAGAATATCTTTCATTTAACGCCCTTTGACAACCTCACTAAGTGTAACAGGTGTAATAAAGGTGAGTAAAATTCAATTGAATGAATTTATCACCAACACTCTTCTCAAAAGTTATCCATTCAAATGAACAAGTAATAAACTCAATCCCCCAAATTATTATAACCAATCTTATAGTATAATTTGTTATTTATTGAGTGAAAGCATTTTGTGAGAAAGTATTTCAAAATCTCATTCATTCAATTACATACCTTTTAAAAAAACATTAGATTTTATTTATATAGCATAAAAACTTTCATTATATACATATCTGATCATGTTTTATCTTACATCAAAATATAAACTAATTAATCAAAACTCGATCCTCTCTCAAAGTCAATTTTGCTTTNACTGCTGAGCGGAAATTCTTATGTATATTTTTTATGAAAAGTTGATGTTTGACCATATAGAGAAATAGACTGAATTCTATTTCTCTATAAATTGATTAAAGTATGTTAATTAAACTTAAGATGTAAACTTCCGGAAGCTTCTATTTGCTAAAGAGTCCTATACTATGCATTCTTATATGGAAATCAAATTGTAGATATTTTACCCAAAAAATTCAATCTACAATTGGATCTTATGGGTAGAGTAACTAGCCGAAATTTTTGAAAAAATATAAGCTATGGTATAACGTCATAAATAAGAATTTAAAAAGGTTCAATGAATCAGCTACTAAACCTAATGTAGTCCTGAAATAATTGCGCTGACAAATATGTTTTCACGGATTTTATTTGATTCAAAGATTAGGTTTTATAGTAACTTTTTTGGGGATCTCCATACATATGCATAGGTGTCTACAAATTTTTGTTCCTTATTGATGGGAACCAAAAGGCTGTTCGGTATGGGTGGTTAATCATTGGGTTAAATCCCTGTTATAAATCCTCTAGGACAGGAAGGTTTAACGTGTTTTTACTCGAAGTTTATTGATTGTTGTTACTAAAACTAAAAGTTTGAAAAACATGTTTGCTGTTTAGTTCATTTATTGGTAAGAACTGAAATTTCCCAGTTTTCTCTATCTTCTGAAAAGCTAATTCGTTATTTGGACAAAATTTTAAAATATATGAAAAAAGCAAGGTAGTTATTTTTTCTTTAAAAATTTATTTTCTTCATGTTTTCTGTTAACAGAAAGGCTGCACTTGTTGCTAAAAGAAGATGGCGGCATTAAAGCACTTTTGGCTATGGGCAGATCTAGGCACATCAATGTCATATCTCAAGTTGCTCGAGGAATTGCAAATTTTGCAAAATGTGAGTCTCGCAGTATTAATTTAGGTGAGTCTCTTTTATTTTGTAGAAGCATTTGTACAGATTGTTATGCACATGCCTATAGTTAATGTTCCTATTTTTTATTCGAACATCTTATATTTTTTAATATTATTCTGCAAAATGTGCATTTATCTACAAGCTATATCATTGTGCTGAATACTGTAACTAAAATTGCTTTTTAATTCTTTGCTCTTTTCTGTGGAAGCTGGTATTAGATTTGTGCTATTATTTTCGATCTGTAACTTCTTGAAAATTTTGTTGATTCTTTTGAGGAGACCAGTGATAGATTGTGCTAATAATGTCAATCTTCGGTGACTAGTTATTGAAATAATGTCACAATGTCATATTTTATTCTTATCAATATTTTAAATTTACATTTTTGTCTGATATGTGTAACAAACTTATCTCTACCTCTATTGTAGTGAAGCGCAGACACTAACTAGACATGGAAATGATAAACTTGAGCACGGCCACACAACATAATCATAAAAACATGACATGACATGCAGTGATCGCATTTTTTTATAATTTATTAATATAAAATGAGTAGTATTTTAGGATAAATATTTTCTGTTAAAAATCATTACATTACACAATGAAATATAAACATATTTATCCCTTAAACATCTTGAGTATCAACAAAAGAAAAACATTTTTTTGGTTCATATAGATTTACATTTCAATATTTCTTCAAATGCACATTAGTCTGAATAACACACCA
>JXCR01084847.1:7472-74348 GCA_002079205.1 Phalaenopsis hybrid cultivar | reverse complement strand
GAATTGACTACCAAGAGACATTTGCCCCAGTAGCCAAACTGAACTCCATTAGAATCCTACTCTCCATTGCAACAAACTGAGACTGGCCCCTTATGCAACTTGATGTCAAAAATGCATTTCTTAATGGAGATCTTGAAGAGGATGTATACATGGATTTACCGTCTGGTCTTGAAGGGTCCTTCCCTAGTGGCAAAGTATGCAAGATCCATAAATCTCTGTATAGTCTCAAACAATCTCCCCGTGCTTGGTTTGTCAGATTCACCAATTCAGTAATCAAGTGTGGTTATACTCAAAGTCAAGCTGATCATACAATGTTCACAAAAAGATCCGAGAAGAAGATTGTTGTACTTATTGTGTATGTTGATGACATCATTCTTACCGGTGATCACACTGAAGAATTAACAAAGCTGGAGAAGTTTCTAGCCCATGAATTCAAAATCAAGGACCTCGGAGACTTGAAGTTCTTAATGGGAATGGAAGTTGCAAGATCTAAAATGGGGATAGCCATAATTCAAAGGAAGTACACATTGGACCTATTAAAAGAAACTGGTATGCTTGGATGCAAACCAGTAGACACTCCAATAGACTCGTATAAAAAGATTGGAATGAACAATGATAGTTTACCTGTCGACAAAGGACGATATCGGCGGCTTGTTGGAAGACTTATTTACCTATCTCACACCAGACCAGACATAAGTTTTTCAGTAAGTATAGTAAGTCAATTCATGAACTGTCCTACTGAGAAACATATGGGAGCTGTCAACCATATCTTAAGATACTTAAAGATGACACCTGGGAAATGATTATTATTCAAAATGAATGATAGTCAAAAGGTAGAAGTCTTTACTGATGCTGACTGGGCAGGAGATATATCCACCCGACGATCAACCTCTGGGTATTGCTCGTATATATGCGGCAATCTAGTGACATGGAGAAGTAAGAAGCAATCGGTGGTATCTCGGAGTAGCGTAGAAGCGAAATACAGAGCACTGACGCTTGGTATCTGTGAAGGAATGTGGATCAAAAGATTTCACAAAGAGCTTGTAATTATGGGAGAAATTCTATCAAGATGTTCTGTGACAATCAAGCTGCAATCAGTATCGCAAAGAATCCTGTTCATCATAACCGAACGAAACACATTGAGATTGATCGGAACTTCATTTCAGAGAAGGTGGACAATGGAATCATGGAATTGTTTATACTCCTAGAGACCAAACCGCAGACATTCTCACCAAGGCTCTCCCTAAGCCCAATTTTGATGAGCTAACCAACAAGTTGGGCATGTACAATCTGTATAACCCACCTTGAGGGGAGTGTGGAATTACGCTCATTATTATTTACTTTAATTTTATTTAGTATTTGCTATATTTAGTCATAGTATAAAAAGAGTAATTCCTTAATTATAGGTATTTATGTTTATTCCATAATTATAGGAATTACTTAATTGTAGGAAGATTTCTTTTCTCGTTTTATCTCTTGTACACGCCTATTTATAGGTGAATTATCTATGTGTTCAGTGAGAAAAATGTTATTCAAAATTTACACTTATTGAGTGAGTTAATCTCATCTTATTGAGTGAGTTAATCTCATCTTATCTTTTTAATTTGTATATTTTCATCTTGGATCCTTTCTGTTTCCATTCAAATCATCCATATAAATAATTTATGATCAAGAAACACTAATTAAAATAAATAACAAAACTATATGAAACTTTTACTTTATTTTAATGATATTTTAAATTTAAAAATGAATCTTAATGAAGTGAAAGGATTATTTGTTAAGTTATGAAGCCTAATTAATTTCTTAGAATAAACAACTTATATGACAACGATATGAAGATTGGCCTAGGTCTGAAATTGCATGCGGAGGAAGTGCAGTTGTTAGTGTCTGTGTATGTGGAGGGAAAAAAAAGTGACACACTTGTGTTGATGTTTACCTCTGTAAAGGAGAAATTGAAGATGAAGATGAGAAGGTTGAGTGTGTTTCTGCAGAGTTTATGTGTGGAGAAATTGGAAATGGAGATGAGAAGGTTGAGCATTTACTCTTATTCCTCGCTTTGTGGGGCTTAAGTTGGAACCAATATTCTCGATGGACAACATGAATACGGCTCTATTATTACTTGATGAAGCTTGTTTAATTGTGTTAAAAAACAAATTTGAAAATTTTTAAATACTCGTAGAGGTTAATTGAATTACACCTTTTTTTTCAAATTGAACTTATTAAATGCTCTATAGTAAGTTCAATAAAAATTTTATATCATATATGATATATTACTTAAATAAAATATGATTGATTAGATTTATTTAATTTATATGTTAAATACTAATATATTATAAGTTTATCACAATATATATTAATTTAATGTAATTTTTTTATTTAATTCCTTTTTTTCAATGAAATAGTTTCTTAGTACTTATTTATATTATTTGATTGTAATAAATCTTACTTGCAACATGTATATTATCTTATTAATTGGAGTAAATGAGTTAGATACTAATTTGAAATTTATTTGATTTTTTATTTGTTTTGATTTATAATATTATTTGAATTCTTGCTTATGAATTTCTCGTTCAATTAATATGAATAAGCACAACCTATTTAAGATTATTAAAATACTTAAACAAGTCAAGTATGAACATATTTGTGCAAGCTTCTCCTAAGCTTGAGATGGACATGAACAACTTAAAATATGACTAAGTCAAGTTTAATCCATGACATGCTTGGCTTGGCTCATCTCTATTAATGTCTTATCCTTAGGCTATCTATTGTGATTATTACTTCCTTTTATTCTATGTAACAAAATGACCACCGGGTGTGACAGCTGATCATAATTGCCATAACCTTGAAGGATTGTGGGAGAACTCAAGGTACGTTATTAATAGTACTTCTTTGCCCCGTATTAATCAATGTTGTGCAAGCGAAATTTTGACAGTTTTTTTTACTTAGAAATATTGACAGGTCACCCTGAAAATTTCTATAGATATTCATTGCATCTCAAGCTTGGGGTCAACGAAAAGGTTCTTCAAGCCTATTGCCACAACACGTCAAAAATGTTGTGGCAAGCGCTGCATTACATTGAGGCACTTTTTGGAAACCTATATCCACCATATAGATTATGCTTCAGATCAACTAAGCCTTCCTCTCTTCAACGAGACTTGATCATATCCTGGATGTAGAGATTCTCAAGCCTCACATTAGTGCGCTTTAAGTAGAAATTGGCTTCATGAAGTGTTAATAGTGACCTACTACTTTGCAGTGATCCATTAACTCCTCCAATTTTGGATTGCACTATGGCCTTCGTGTTGTGGTTTCATGGATTTAGCCATTATTGGGTTTACTGGGACTTTTTTAAACATGGTGGAGTTAATTGGTTGAGTGGTTTCATGAACTTTAGTCATTATTGGGTTTATTGGGGCTTCGTTAAACAGCGCGGAGTGAATTGGTTTTTGATTAGATAGGCTTGGGGTGATAGATCTTTTTATCTTCTAGCTTGAGGTTTGTAGAGAAATGGCTCGTGGAGCATTTTGTGACCTTCCATGACCATGGTTCGTCTTAGTGGTATCAACATAGGCCTCCTTTCGATACAACAGCCCAATTTAAATTCAATATTGTTTAGTTCACTCCTATCTTGGATACCTTTAACAATCGAAACAACGGTTATTCTATGCTGCCTTTAGATTCTGTCTGACAATTAGGTGATAGGAGAAGAGGGGTGTGGCATTGGTGGGGATGATCTTGCAGTCATCTAAAAATGGAGCTATGAGTTCTTTAAGATGCTTTTTCCTTTTATTTGTTTCATTTTACGAATTTTTTCGAATTCTGTGACCAGAAACTAGGATGGCCCTGCCCATTCTCTATGCATAAAATGCTTTGCTTTGACTTCTTGTTGATCCTGTTCTAGAGATGGGTTTCTTTCATAAGAGGCGGTTTAATCAATTTAAAAAAAATTATTGATGCGGCAAACCTCTAATGTTCTGCATTTGTCTTGCATTTACGTTTTTGGGGGTTTTTTTTTAGAAGGGGAATGGAAAAGAAAAACCTTCAAATCTAATGTTATGCATGTCAAACTTATATAATGTCATGGAAAATTGTGGGACACCTATGTTTTGATTCGGTCAGAACAATGAAAATATTTGCATGGATAATCTGTTAGATTTTTTAATAATTATAGATGGAACTTAAAGTATTTTAAAATAATAGAAAATGTGCATAATTGTAAAGTAATATAAGCTATCAAATATCTAAAATTTGATTGAACATTCACGAAAGTTGCACAAGTGCAACAGATGAGGAANATCAAATATCTAAAATTTGATTGAACATTCACGAAAGTTGCACAAGTGCAACAGATGAGGAGTAAGTTGTAAGAGCTCTCCATCTTCTAATATAAATATTAAAAATTCCAAATTCTTATAAATATCTTGCTGGTTTAAAACAACAAACAATTACCTTAGGGGGTCACATTTGCAAATTACTACTGGACCTTTCAATTGATAAGAATGCTCCTTAAGAGTTTTTTTGGCACGATAAGTGCTAGAAACAACCTGTAGGATTCAAAATGAAGATAAATTTTTTTAGTGATCAATTTTAAAATAATGGAAACCCTCCATGAGGTAATTTCCGNGAAACAACCTGTAGGATTCAAAATGAAGATAAATTTTTTTAGTGATCAATTTTAAAATAATGGAAACCCTCCTTGAGGTAATTTCCAAAACCAAACTAATCAGCTCAGGGCTTTCAATGTAATTTCAGTTGGACATCCTTTTGTATGGAAATTCATAGCTCACTAACTAATAAATTGTGATAATATGAAAAACTCCCTTACATGAATGATTGAATGAATGAATAAAGTGATCCTTAATCTTTGTCATGTTAGTTTATATCATTGCTTTTTTTTTAGATGTACAATTTTGTATATTTACTCACTAAATTTGAACTACTTTGATGCACGCACTATCTCATCCAAAATCACAAATGGAAATAAACCACAAGTACTTCCTTATCTCGTTTTATTGAGGATGGACTGCTTTTTTTTTTTANTCAATGTAATTTCAGTTGGACATCCTTTTGTATGGAAATTCATAGCTCACTATCTAATAAATTGTGATAATATGAAAACTCCCTTACATGAATGATTGAATGAATGAATAAAGTGATCCTTAATCTTTTTCATGTTAATTTATATCATTGCTTTTTTTTTAGATGTACAATTTTGTATATTTACTCACTAAAGTTGAACTACTATGATGCACACGCTATCTCATCCAAAATCGCAAATGGAAATAAACCACAAGTACTTCCTTACCTCATTTTATTGAGGATGGACTCTTTTTTTTTTTTATGGAAAGCTTACTAACAACTCAAGATATTAAAACACAAGAAAATAGTTGTTATCATTTTAGTGATACTAGAAGGTTTTTGCGAATCGGGCTTGATGGGGAGTTTGTGGAGTGGAATGAAAATATGGGTGTTCAGCGGTGTTTTGATGAGGATAAGCGACATTAGCGGCTGTGTCGGCTAAAACAACGATTCAAGTGGAGAAATGACAAGATATGACCGACATGGAGATTTCACAACATTTTTCTAAGCAAGATAGGCACTTCACTTCCAAAAAAAAAAATGATGCAACACTCCTTAGATTATAAATTAGAATTTATAATCTTTAAAACACCAAAAAGAATCTAGCTTACTCAAACAAGGAACTATAACATATAAATAGTCTCATATCAACAATTAACCTTATTAAGAAATAAAGGAATAGGAATGAAAAACCAAAAAGGAAAAATTCGGCTAAAATTGCAAATGGAATATATCCTAGATGGAAATTGCATCCCGCATTTGCAAGGCTTCCCGCCATTCTGCAGAACAGTTTGGGATTCACGGAGCATGGAATTCTCGCGGAGACATGATCGTGCAATTTCGAGGCTCCCGCATCATTCTTTCCGGTAGGATAGACTTCTTGTTGTTCTCTTGAAGCTTATGTAATCGATCTAGCATCTTAACAAACTCATTACACTGTTGTAGTTTAGGGAGCACCATTGTGAAGTTTATGCTCACATCTACCCAAGATAACTCTGAAACATACACGTCCTTCCAATGTTTGTCCTTATAAAATAAATAACTATTTTTCTTCGGCATGATGAGTTCAAGCTACATTTGTGCTATTACTTTCACGAACCAAGCCTCTAACACTTAAGTGTCTAACATGTTATGACAATTTCTCATACTCTACTTGTTGCATCTCATAGATGAGTTTGTTTGGTAGAAAAAATATTTGAATGAGGTCTATGGCATGCTGGTTCTATCTTGGTGGCAGCCATCAGGAGGTAAACTATCAATCAATATATCTAGCAACTTCTACAACGAGGGCGGCTTCTTTTCTAATATATGTTCCTCATACTTATTATCTTCTAGGACAACCAATAATAATCGCACTGAATTATCTCTCATGAGTTCAGATTAAATCAATAGCATCTCTCCTTCGTTGGTTGCAAGTTTTTGCTCTTTTTTTTTGTTTTCATACTCCTCTATGTCATTGTGAATTTATTCAACTTTTCTCTCCTCAGTGAAATTTATCATCCTCCTATTTGGGCAATCGAATGGAATGTGTTTAAAACTATGGCACCTCAAACACTTCTTAGTTGGGATGAATTTGGGAATTTTGGTGATCTCCATCTTTTCTCCACTCTGAACTGATTTTTCATCTAGTGGGGCCTGCTGGGATACTCGTCTGGGTATACACTTGATGTTTGATTCTGGGATTGAACTATGTCTGTAAGGTGTGGTGATCACCTGATATTGTTATTTCTCCATCTTTGAAGCGGGTTTGTACATCAAGTAAGGATCAATATAGTTGTCGTTGCATCATATTACTAATATGACATCTCAATCCTCCAAAGTATCTTGCTATTATGTACTCCCCTAGCTCCACTAACTCGCATTTCAGTTTTAATTGTTCAAATTTAACCATGTAGTCATCCGTAGAAGAATCTTCTTGGCTCAGGTAGTGGAGTCTTTAGAACATATGTATCGGTAATGCTGAAGAAGTATTTACATTGTGTTTCCCTTTTCATATTTAACCATATAGTTATTTTGCCTTCTCCCTTAAGCTGGCATATGCGCTTTAATTTTTTCCACTATAGAGATGCGCTCTTCTTTAACTTGATGGAGGCTAACTCTACCATTCTGTTTAATGGGACTTTCTTGTACTTAAAAGGCACATTCAACTGTTTGGAGTCAATCAATGAATTCATCCATATTCATACAACCATCAAAATTGACAAAGTCAAACTTTCCACCAACATCTTAGACTCTACGCTACTATTCTATACCAAATCAACAGAATATTGGTTCTTCATCACTAGAAACANATTGGGCTTGATGGGGAGTTTGTGGAGTGGAATGAAAATATGGGTGTTCAGCGGTGTTTTGATGAGGATAAGTGACATTAGAGGTTGTGTCGGCTAAAACAACGATTCAAGCGCAGAAATGACAAGATATGACTGGCATGGAGATTTCACAACATTTTTCTAAGCAAGATAGGCACTTCACTTACAAAAAAAAAATGATGCAACGCTCCTTAGATTATAAATTAGAATCTATAATCTCTTAAAACACCAAAAAGAATCTAGCTTACTCAAACAAGGAACTATAACATATAAATAGTCTCATATCAACAATTAACCTTATTAAGAAATAAAGGAATAGGAATGAAAAACCAAAAAGGAAAAATTCAGCTAAAATTGCAAATGGAATATATCCTAGATGGAAATTGCATCCCGCATTCACAAGGCTTCCCGCCATTCTGCAGAATAGTTTGGGGTTCACGGAGCATGGAATTCTCGCGGAGACATGATCCTGCAATCTCGAGGCTCCCGCATCATTCTTTCCGGTAGGATAGACTTCTNGCTGAAGAAGTATTTACATTGTGTTTCCCTTTTCATATTTAACCATATAGTTATTTTGCCTTTTCCCTTAAGTTGGCATATGCGCTTTAATTTTTTCCACTATAGAGATGCGCTCTTCTTTAACTTGGTGGAGGCTGACTCTACCATTCTGTTTAATGGGACTTTCTTGTACTTAAAAGACGCATTCAACTGTTTGGAGCCAATCAATGAATTCGTCCATATTCATACAACCATCAAAATTGACAAAGCCAATCTTTCCACCAACATCTTAGACTCTACACTACTATTCTATACCAAATCAACGGAATATTGGTTCTTCATCACTAGAAACTACCTAGTGGAAGGAATTCGCTACCTCCGCTTGATTTGGCAAGTCATCATTGTAATTATAAGAGTGACCTCACTGGATTGTCTCATCTTAAAGTCAGCAAGTCTCTGTTGCATTTGAATATTTTTTTGCTACATGTCTTCCATAGTAAACTCTTGGATACCTCTTTGCATATTTCTAAACCCTAAGATGTTCATACTGCAGCTAATTTTTTAGTTGGAAGTTTGGAATTAGGGATAATTTTTTGCTCAAACTAATGATATTGACCCCCCCAGAAGTGAAAAGTTCCCTCATGGGAAGCTACATGCCACTTATTTACATTCATTATAAATGATTAAAGCTAATGGAAGAATGAAATTGATTTGGATTTGATGAGTTGAGGGACTAGGTTGAATAGTTGAAATTTTTGGTACTCAAATGGACACATCTAAAATCTAGGTGTCATTTTGGCTTTTGGCTTCAGGTTTTATAGTGATGGTTGATTGGGTAAAATTACTGAAGTCATAATTCAAACATGTTGACTTTCCATTTTGATTAAAGCTAATGGAAGAATCTAGATGATCTTGGTGGTGCTTTGTCCTGTGATGCATCAATGAACGTGCTAATGCATAAATAATCCCAAATGGCACCAAATTTTTTGTTAAGTCACCTGCGTGATCATAATGATTATTAGCTACTACATAAGGTAAGCTTGTAGCATAAGGGGTATAAGTTAAGTGGCTCATGTTCCATTCATGTTTTCATTTTTCGGAAATTTTTATTGTAGAAGCTGTGCTTTTACTACCAAATTTTGCTCGAGCGTGGTAGTTATAAAAAAATTATTATTTGATTTTTTTGAAATTATAATACCAAGAACTATTTTCAAAAAAACTATTTTCTCCACAAATGCTCTACAACTATCTTTACAAGAAGTTGCAAACGGACAATAAAGCTCACAACTTTTATGAGCCAGCTTGCAGTTATTATAAATCTATAATTTCGACCTTAGGAAATTTAACAGGAAGATGGAAAGTTTGGGCTTATAAGCAATGAATCATAAGCCTCAATCAAGGGCCTCTTCACAATTTAGCCTATGTTTTAACCACACATTGCGTAGCCAGCATTTACATGATACTTCACTGTAATTCAACCTCATTTTTTTGCCTTTTTACCAATAATTAATGTATCATTCTCTCCTCAGGACATTGGAACGGAAGGTCTCTTCTTATTGAGGATGGGGCACTTAATTGGCTGGTCGCTAACTGTTCAGTATATGCTGATTCAACAAGACATCACATGGAACTGGCGTTGTGTCATTTGGCTCAAAATGGTATTTATTTTTAACACCCTATTGATTATCTTTTCAATCATAGAAATTCCTATCACCCTACTTGTAGTTTACTAGGACATGTTCTGAATAATATTCCTTCATTCTTTCCATTATATTGGAATCCTAAATCAAGAAATGATACAGGGATTCTTTCTACGGGCCTTTACGTACATACTGCCCAATTCCCGTGTATTTACATATCTAACACCTAAACTTTGATTTTTTGCATTAATACCATCGAAATCTTACACATCACATCGAAAATATCATTTTTTAACTTTTGAAAAGTGAAGTGCATTTTTTCAAGCATGGATAAGGTGGAATATATGTAAAAACTGAAGTTTAGGTTTTATATGTAACTAAATAGGAATTATGTGGCATTTATGCAAATCCTCCTCCTTTATACTTACGTTATTGATGCATGTAATATGCCATATAAGCTTAATTTGCGTTTCTATTTCACTAGGCTTATTCTTACTATGCCATACAGGATAATGGAATCATCCCCATCAATTTTGACTAAAAAAAATGAGATAAGTGTCAAAATGGCCCTCTTAACTATTTATATGGGGCAAATTTAATCCCAAAGTTATAGAAATATCAAATTAGTTCCCTGACTCCTGTTTTTTTGGCAAAAATGATTGCCACCGCCCACCGGGGCCCATTTTGGCCTCTATTAGAAGAGTTTGAAAACTNAGAAGATATTTGTAAACTTGCAAAGAAGGCATTGAAGTCAAATTCTGCATTTTTGGTGGAGCTACAGCAGTCATGAAAACATAATCATATCTTTTAAAAATAAGTTAAATAAATATAAAAGAAAATTGGGTCTGTAGCTTCTAATGAAAAACTTCAGTCTTCAAGTGTAGTTACTGTTACAAAAATCATATGATTAGTCACTGTTGAGTAAACTAAGAATTTGATTAAAGAGCTCCTGACCCATTTTTTTCTGCATAATTTGCAGCCAATCTGTTTTATTTGTAACTTATTGTTTCAACATGTTAGAGGTGTACAGTTTCTTAACTCTATATATTATTAATAATTTCTCATTCATGTGCAGATAATCTTGGCTTCTAACTCTTAACTCTGTACTTTGTGAATTACTTTCTCGCTTTTTAGTTTCTGTTAGATTCATTATGAAATGATTTTTAAGAAAATGCATTTGCCTTAGAAAATTCATCAAGTTATTTAGGAATATTTACATNTTCTAACTCTTAACTCTGTACTTTGTGAATTACTTTCTCGCTTTTTAGTTTCTGTTAGATTCATTATGAAATAATTTTTAAGAAAATGCATTTGCCTTAGAAAATTCATAAAGTTATTTAGGAATATTTACACACATACAACTCAACTCCTATGTATTAGTTTAATAAATTAAATATGTATTTGCTAAATGCTTAATGTGACTGTATGTTTTGGAATTTTAAGACAACAGAGGTTAGGATATTGGCTTTAATCTGTAAGAAACTGCTGCTGTTATTGANTTACACACATACAACTCAACTCCTATGTATTAGTTTAATAAATTAAATATGTATTTGCTAAATGCTTAATGTAACTGTATGTTTTGGAATTTTAAGACAACAGAGGTTAGGATATAGGCTTTAATCTGTAAGCAGCTGCTGCTGTTATTGATTTTGGGCTTCAAAAGTATAGGTTTATGGAAATGCTTTTTCAATATATATATATATATATATATATAATTAAAAGAATGAGAGGAGGCTATTGTATGATAATTCATATGTATTTATATATAGCACCTATTGTTTGATGTTAGGATGAATTTGACAGAAAAGAAAACAAAAAGATTTACTTGCAACAGATAATTCATGTGTGTTTATATATCTGATAGCTAACTCTTGCTTTTTTATATTTATTAGCATTTCTTTATTTATGAGAATGCATGTTTCACTTCTGAAGAATTAGTATTAGTAATATTTTTAATGTGTTGTGAAAGATTNCTAACTCTTGCTTTTTTATATTTATTAGCATTTCTTTATTTATGAGAATGCATGTTTCACTTCTGAAGAATTTTAATGTATTTTAATCAGATTTTTTTAATTATATTAGTCTTGAGTTCTTGGAAAAACTTTTTTATTCGTGGCTGCTATATGTTTATCACAAGAGTACAGACAAGTTGATCTTTAAAACTTATTATTTTAGTTTTGAATTTATTGTGAGTTCTTTAATTTTGTGTATAATGTTTTTTTGTTAGTATCAAAAATATTATGATCTTAAATAATTTTAAGTTTTGATGCATTTATAATCCTCAAAATAATTATAAATATATATTTTTTAGTATTGGGTGGTAAATATCAGTTAAATATATGACTTTGTTTTTTTAATGTGTGTGAATATGACTCCTTGAGAAGTTGATGTTGGAATTAACCCGAATCAGGCTAAATGACAAATTTTATTGTTGAA
Source organism: Phalaenopsis hybrid cultivar (assembly GCA_002079205.1). Classification (NCBI taxonomy): domain Eukaryota; kingdom Viridiplantae; phylum Streptophyta; class Magnoliopsida; order Asparagales; family Orchidaceae; genus Phalaenopsis; species Phalaenopsis hybrid cultivar. The sequence continues at coordinate 62,383 of JXCR01084847.1, read as the reverse complement.
TTCAGAATAAAAACAATGAATCCTCAACATAAAGCAACACAAGCATGTAAACAATACATAACGACGATGACGCTACAAAACAAGAAAAGAAAACAATGCAAAACCAAAAGAAGGCTTATTAGAGGAGAGCGGCAAGCCCGGAATGGAGGGACGGAAGCATTGGTTGTTTTGGAAGATGGTTGACAACCCAGGGATGTGGTGTCGGATGATGGAGGAGCGAGGGCCGCCTCCTAGGAGGAGGCTAGCAACAAGTGGCAACAACGTAGAAGGGAATTGATGAGGCAATGGTGGATTGGACTGCAGTAAGAGTCGGTGTTGGGAGCTGGACAATAGCGAATCGAAGTCAGTAGTTGGAAGATGCTTGAAAGGCCGGCACGACTGCTAGAAAGAAGTTGGAAGCATGAACAACAACAGGAAGAGGGGCTGTAAGGCTTATGTGGTGGCTGGAAGGCGACTAGATTGATGGATGGTAATAGGTAGAGAGGCTGAAAGACATTTGCTTTGAATAGAGGATTTTAGATGGTTGGTCGACGGTAGGGATGATGACTTGGAGAGCAGCGGCAGGAATTGGGGAATGATTAATATCCTCACTGGAATGAGTTACAATCGGAGCACCCTTCGAACCGTTGGAGAAGATCACCACCTTGGATGTATTACAGTCGGGGCACCTCCTCGCCTTCAGATATAGCCTTCAAAGGGAAAACAACCTCGACGACTGGCTTGGACAAAAATTTGAAAATCTAAAATATAAAAAATTGACTCTAACTAATGCAAATAGTGCCCATATATAATGAGAAATAGTAGATATAATAGATATGGAATCAAAATAGATAGGTGATGGAAAAGGAAGGAGGTAGATAAGAAAAGTTCTAGGAAAGGAAGGGCTAGACGAGGTAAGGAATCAAATAAGGAAAAGGGATTGTGGTACTATAGCATCCACAATAATGCATCTAGGTAAGCTTTTGCATCAATCTCCTGTGGTTGGGGGGAACATCGACATCACTTTTCAAAGCTTCGGGGTCCTTATAGTATTATGAAGTCAGGTCCGCGACATTGAATGTAGCGAAAACATTGTAGTCTTATGGCAGGTCCATCTTGCAGGTGCTTTCATTTCATATCACGTCTTGATAGAACATGCATTATCACTAGGAATGTCCTGAGTTGTACGTTCTTGCAATGTTACTCTTGAGATCAACTCTGGGGTGGACACTGTATTAGGTTGCACCATTCTCATTAGCAATCACTCAAGAGAGACATCTTCTTCATTGATAAGACCCGGATCCTACTAAAGAATTTTTTTTTTTCATCAAGCTCTTAAGATAAATTTCAAGGTTGTGTTTCGTCTCTCTTGTCTGGATATCTGATGATGAGTATCATGTTGAACTGAATCAAACATCTGAATAACTCCATGTAATCTTCCAAAATGGCACAAAAGGGTCTCATTTGTGAGGTCTCGGATCTCCCTCAGAATGGGAAAGTCACAAATGAATTTTTAGATCTGAATGGTCTAAAGTTCTCTTATCTTAAGTTGTCATGTTTATGGTATTAGTTCTTCAAACTCAAGATTGCTTTGGGCACTCACCATGAAGTCGATCGAAGTCCCTCCCATGAGCTCAGCTGGGACTATGTGCAACTTTTCCTCCACAACTAGAAGTTTGTCATCTTCCATTGTATTCTCACCATCTTCAGTGTCTATTGTGTCATTACCCACCTTGTCAAGAATGCCCTGCTCAGTGAAACAGATCACTTCCAGGTTGTGCAGTCTGATTCAATATTCCTAAATCAGTGACACTTACAACACTTCCTGGTTGTTATGGATTAATGGATGCGGGTTGGTTTCACCTGTTCTCTGCTCTAAATTGACTTTCCTCTTGCTGAGTCATATTGGGTATTCTTTTGGGTGTAAGCTGGTCGTAATACCCTGAGATTGATATCTATTTGCAAGATGTGGTGACCTGGTGATGTGGTCTCTCTACTTATGAAGTTAGAGTATGAACCTTCTATCTATAATAAGTTGGTAGGAATTGTCTCTTAATCTCTCACTTTATCTTCAGAATCTCCCATTCTCCATGTATTAGTTTTCCTCTCGGCCTCCTCTGATGCTAGATTGCAAAACCCGTTGCCCTTTATTCTTCATCACTGAAATCATTCATATGGAAGGGGATAAAATTCTCATCTCTTTTGCCTCTTGGACTTTCCCAATCTTGTTAAGGGGTAATCTCTCATTAGTTTCATCCTCAATGTCTATAAGCCTCAGCTGAAGTCGGTGGATCTCTCATTGTTTCTCTTTTCAGGAAGACTCGGCATGCATCTCCTTCTTAGTAACATAACTGGGGTTTAGAGTTGAGAAATGAAAGAGGGTATAACAGACTAATCAACTGTGTTAAAAACTAATTTGGGGTTGTTGATTTTAAAAATCAGCAAAAGCAAAATTTGGTTAGGTTAAAGCATGTCTAAAGTTTGGGAATAGGAAATAAAAATTTGGGTGGAGGGTTAAGGCTAGTAGGAAACCCTAAGATAGGATTATGGTAAGGCTATTTATGATACTAAATGATACTAGAGTCAACTCAATTTACGACTGAAGATTAAATTTTATTGTTGAATTCTAAACTACAACGACGAATCCTCAACATAAAATAACACAATTATGTAAACAATACATATTGACGACGACACTACAAAACAAGAAATGAAACAACACAAAATACAAAAAAAAATGGCTCTCTAGAGGAGATCAGTAGGCCCAAAAGAGAGGGACGAAAGTGGCGGTCGTGCTGGAAGGTGGTTGACATCATGTGGTTCTGGCAGCGTATGATGAAGAAGTGAGGGTAGCCTGCTGGGAGGAGGCTGATAGCAAGTGACGAGGTAAAGAAGGGAATATAAGAGATGGTGGTGGACTGCAAAACAGTAGGAATCAGTCCAGGAGATTAGACAGAAGCAAGAACATGAGTCTATGGGTTGGAGAGTAGCATGAAGATGCCACGAAGGCCCGTGTGGCTGCTAAAAAGCGACTGAAAGTAACAACAACGACAGGAAGAGGGGCATGAAGGCCTATGTGGTGGCTGGTGGCCGAATTGTTGGATGAAAGCAGTTAGAGGGATCAAATGACTTATGTGGTCGTTATACAGTTGGATGGTTGGATGCAATGGTGATGATGACTGGGAGAGCGATGATGGGAATTAGGGAAGGATAAATATCACTGCAAGATTGGGTTATCGCTGGATCACCAATCAAACCTTTGGAGAAGATCATCACATCAGGGTGAATTATGGCCTGAGCTCCTCCTCGCTTTCAGATACAACCCTAGAAGGGAAATCAACGTCAACAATTGGCTTGGATATAAATCTAAAAATCTAGAAGATGAAAACTTGTCTTAACCAAATAAAACAACACCTATATATAATGAAGAATAATAGATAGAAAAGTTAGGAAATAGAAATAGAAATGTGATGGAAAAACAATGAGATTGACAAATAAAGTGACAAAAAAGGAACGACTAGATAAGGTGAGGAAACAAATAAGAAAAGGGGACTGAATTACTGTAATACTGAGTCCACTGTACTGCTTCAACTACTGTACCGCGTCTCCGTAAGCTCCTGCATCAAATGTATATGTGATAATTAGAAGAAACTCTTGTCAACCTGAATTTCTTTTATTCATATGTTTGAGAGAGAAGATTCATACCAAATAGAGTTTGAAAAGGATTTACTGAGGAGGGAAAAAAACCTAATATTTTTTTGTTGTTGGTTATTTGGGAAGGAGGGAGAGGGAGGGGGGAGAGAGGGAGAGAGAGAGAGGGAGAGAAAGATGGATCAATTATTAGGTGTGGTGTATGAGTGTCGCTTAGGGTACGAGGCCTAATTTATAGAGTATGACAATTAACAAGTTTCAAGGTTAAAATAACAATATCTATTAACTTATTATGGGATGAAGAATATTGAAAGAGCTATTGAGTTTGTAATAGTTATTAAAGATATAATTAAAACTTTTGATGCCTTCTCATGATAAATTGTTGAGGTTGTCAATTAACAAGGTTTAATTCAAGTGATTGTATGTCATACAAATATTTGAGAAGATATGCTCTATATTTTAAGAAAGAATTTTAAATTTCTATAGTATTCGACTAGTTTGATTTGAAACTATCAATTAAAAGAAATGAATGAATGGTTCAAGTAACGAAGTATACTCACAACCCAATATTCTTGGGGCAAGCTTAACTAATAGTGAATATAGCTTGTGCAAGTATGAGTGTAAATGAGCAAGTTGCGGCCTTCTTTACTATTTTTTTATTAAACCAATCACACAAGTCAATAAACTAACATATCATAAAATATTTATCTATTTCAAGCTTTATTAACAGTATATGGGGTAACCAATAAGAGGTGAATTATATATTTTATGGTCTAACCAAGAATTCAATATGATTGATTGATAGGAATAAAACTTACAATCAACAATCTATATCCATTTCTCACAATAGCTAAACTTCTATGGCCAATAGACGACCAACATATGCATCAATAGTGAAATACAAAGAAACAATAATATCACAAGGCTTATGCAACTTTTTCTTTTACACTTGGCAAACATATGCTTCCGTAATGTTTAATTTTGAATGAAATAAGACTTGAACAAATTGAGTTATACTTTTAAGATAAAATAAAATCAAGCTAGAAAAAAAAGAAATATCAAGCTTTATCTTGATTACTTCCCAAACACTTTTCAAAATTTAAATGTTGTAAGAAAATGCTTACTTATAACATTACTCAATAAAATCTTTGTTTCAACCCTTTTGACTTATAATTATGTTGTTGAACCAACAACAATATATCATAATTCAAAATATTATGAGCCAATGTCAACTAAAGGAATTTATAGGTGTGATTGATATAGACGATTCTTTCAAGTGTTCTTGTGATGCACAAACATTTAGATTGACTACATTTGTGAACTTTGCATATCTTTTTGGTATTTTTCTCCATGAAGCTTTTACTCTCCATGTACATACATTGAGCTCTATAAGAGGTTTTCAACCAATAGAAAACCATCAATGCACATTATCAAACTCATATAAAACTTTTTAAATGAGTTTTTATTGCTATAGTAGTCATAAGTAATGTAAAAGCCCACGTTCTTGATCACAAGCATTGCACTTACTACATAACTAACTTATAATTTTCATCAAGCGACCTAAGATTTGATTCGATGCCAAATTTTGTGAATGCCATAATGTCATGCATGAAAGTGATAACCCATGATTGTTATTGATATATTTTAGAGAGATGTTATGATATTTTTTTAAAATATCTTATATATGATGAGCTATCCAATTAGGAGTGGCTTACTTGTTACTGACCCTATTGACAATTGGATTTAAATTGTAAACAAAAATGTAATCATATTTACATAACAAAGTTCTTGCTCTCTGTATACATCATATAAAAGCATATATAGCAATAACTCATGTTTTATCACTGAATTTATTCTTCACTTCTAAGTTCTCAACAATGACCTTAGTTCGAACAAATTACATTGAAGCTCATAAGATCATTGAATCAATGATCAACTAATAAAAGCATGTCGTTTGCAGCTTGTCTTGTTAAGTGTCCATCAATGTATATATCAAATTTACCAACAAATTTACTAACACTATTTGAGCATAAATAATGGTATTCTATCATCTAACTTCAGCCCTTAGCTTCTCTACTTTATGAAAGCATCCCATCTTATCTAACATGCAACATGTTTTTAATATTTGGTACACAAAATCTATTGTTATGGTAACCACCTCAACATAATCACTTTAGCCATAAAATATTATTTTTATCACATCACAATCATTTTAGATAGGGGCTATTACATAGATAGCCCCCAAAACATTGCTATTTACAAATATAGCACCCTATTTCATCAATTTTTCAAATCCTCACTCAAATATCAAAATTCAATACAAAGCCCCAACCCATATTTTTCATTTGTATCAAATCTCATTGGGTTCGATCGAACACACATAAATACATTGGTTTGGTAATTCAAAAATACCACCTTTATGCTTGTTGTTGTAAATAACATGTTTCGGTGCTATGTATGTAATCATCTCTTTTAGATAAGCTCATTTTTTTTTAAGATGTGTTATAAATATACCAGAAAAAACATATTCATATCATTTTAGCCAATGAAAATGCTTTTATGATTTTTTAACTTTGTTCTAATATTCACCAAATTTAGATGTCATGAAAGCTAATCTCTTGTATCATACATGATTTCATTTCCAGATAATGAATCAAATAAATACTGCAATGATCGTAAGAAAATAGAATCATAAAAAAGTTATATAAGAAGCGAATAAAATTTTATGTTAGAATAATTATAATTTCTTTATTCAATATTTATATTATATTTCTCACCATTTTTGTACTTTTCATATCACAAAGAATTTTATTTAGTCATCTTCTCATCTAATAGCCACCATTTCTATACTACACTAAATGAAAAAATGACGATTATTGTGGCAATTGAATAAATGATGATATTATTGCAACCATCAACTAAAAATGATTATAAAACTATGACTTACAACAATAAGAGAAAGTATAATTCACTTCATAGCTTTCTAAGAAATTATTTTCTCTTTCAAATTTAATAATCACAATTATAATAAGTTACAACCATCCCAGACACCACATAAGCATTATATATTTATTGTATTTAGAACATTTAGGTATTGACTAAATAAAAAATTAATCTTAAGTGTTAAATATATAATTATTAAAGAAGAATGCTTCGTTTGAGAAGACGTCAAATCTCTGTTGTTTTGCAGAGGCTTGTGAAAGTTTTTGTTAGGTAAAATAGGAGTGTCTCCCAAATTTGCTCATAAGAACGATAATTTTTTGTAGTTTTGGACCGCTCATAAGAACGACAAATTTTCATAATTTTGGATCACAGAGTATCTTCATCACTCCTCTCACGTGTCTTTCAAAAGAATTTCGTTGAACGAAGAAATCACTTCGAATAAAGACCAAGTTATATGTATGTAAAGGCCTTTAATTAATTGTTAGTTTTTAACATTTAACACCTTTGTTATAACCATTTCCTTCCCCCGTCCTCTCTTAGACGAAACCCTCGTCTCCCAAAAAAGTACGGTAAGTGGCGACCGGAGCTTGCCGGCGAACACATCGACAGAATCGCTAGGGCGGTGCCGGCTGGCGGCGCTGCTCGGAACTGGAGGGCAGCCGAAGTCGTGACTGGAGATTATGTATGATACTTGGGAATACATATTAAGAAAACTATGCTATCTGGGATCATAGTGCTATTTCATTATTTGTTTGACAATCTTTTATTCCTCAAAAAGATTTAGGAATTAATGTTTTGCTTATGTAGTAGTTTATGTAACTGTTGAAATGCGTTCATTTGGGCTCCTCTTGAACGAAAAGTTAAATCTGTTTACAACTCAAGGCATCTGATTAGGGCTCTCAGTTTTCGGATGATTCCATCCTTTTTATACACGAGTAGGATTTGAATATCTGTAGAAGATGCTCATTTAATTTGTATTCATGAAGGTAGCCACACAAACNAGAAGATATTTGTAAACTTGCAAAGAAGGCATTGAAGTCAAATTCTGCATTTTTGGTGGAGCTACAGCAGTCGTGAAAACATAATCATATCTTTTAAAAATAAGTTAAATTAATATAAAAGAAAATTGGGTCTGTAGCTTCTAATGAAAAACTTCAGTCTTCAAGTGCAGTTACTGTTACAAAAATCATATGATTAGTCACTCTTGAGTAAACTAAGAATTTGATTAAGGAGCTCCTGACCCATTTTTTTCTGCATAATTTGCAGCCAATCTGTTTTATTTGTAACAGATTCATATGTATATAATTCATATGTATTTATATATAGCACCTATTGTTTGATGTTAGGATGAATTTATATAGTTCATATGTATTTATATATATATGAATACATATATATATATATATATATATATAATATGTATTTATATATAGCACCTATTGTTCATATGTATTTATATATAGCACCTATTGTTTGATGTTAGGATGAATTTGACAGGTAAGAAAACAAAATGATTTACTGGCAACAGATAATTCATATGTGTTTATATATCTGATGGCTAACTCTTGCTTTTTTTATATTTATTTGCATTTCTTTATTTATGAGACTGCATGTTTCACTTCTGAAGAATTAGTATTAGTAATATTTTTTCATGTGGTTTGAAAGATTTGAGTTTTAAATGTAAAAAATCAAACAATAGGTGCTAGATTGATAAATATGTAGGACCTTGTGGTATTTGTGTGAATGCCCAAGGAACAAATATGATTGGATATTTTAATGTATTTTAATCAGATTTTCTTAATTATATTAGTCTTTAGTACTTGAAAAACTTTTTATTCATGGCTGCTATGTGTTTATCACAAGAGTCAGACAAGTTGATCTTTAAAACTTATTATTTTAGTTTTGAATTTATTGTGAGTTCTTTAATTTTGTGTATAATGTTTTTTGTTAGTATCAAAAATATTATGATCTTGAATGATTTTAAGTTTTGATGCATATTTGTTCAAAATAATTATAAATATATATATTTTTTAGTGTTGGGTGGTAAATATCAGTTAAATATATGACTTTGTTTTTTTAATGTGTGTGAATACGACTCCTTGAGAAGTTGATGCTGGAATTAATCCAAATCAGGCTAAATGACAAATTTTATTGTTGAATTCAGAACAAAAACAACGAATCCTCAACATAAAGCAACCCAAGCGTGTAAACAATACATAACGACGACGACGCTACAAAACAAGAAAAGAAAACAACGCAAAACCAAAAGAAGGCTTACTAGAGGAGAGCGGCAAGCCCGGAACGGAGGGACGGAAGTAGTGGTCATTCTGGAAGATGGTTGACAACCCAGGGATGCGGTGTCGGATGATGGAGGAGCGAGGGCCGCCTACTAGGAGGAGGCTGGTAACAAGTGGCAACAACGTAGAAGGGAATTGATGAGGTGATGGTGGATTGGACTGCAGTAAGAGTCTGTGTTGGGAGCTGGACAACAACGAATCGACGTCTAAGGGGTTGGACAGTAGTTGGAAGTGCTTGAAAGGCCGGCGCGACTGCTAGAAAGAAGTTGGAAGCATGAACAACAACAGGAAGAGGGGTTGTAAGGCTTATGTGGTGGCTGGAAGGCGATTAGATTGATGGATGGCAATATGTATAGGGGTTGAAAGGCATTTGCTTTGAATAGAGGATTTTAGATGGTTGGTCGACAGTAGGGATGATGACTTGGAGAGCAGCGGCAGGAATCGAGGAATGATTAATATACTCACTGGAATGAGTTACAATCGGAGCCCCTCGAATCTTTGGAGAAGATCACCACCTTGGATGTATTACAGTCGGAGCACCTCCTTGCCTTCAGATATAGCCCTCAAAGGGAAAACAACCTCGACGACTAGCTTGGACAAAAAATTGAAAATCTAAAAGATAAAAAATTGACTCTAACTAATGCAAATAGTGCCCATACATAATGAGAAATAGTAGATATAATAGGTATGGAATAAAAATAGATAGGTGATGGAAAAGGAAGGAGGTAGATAAGAAAAGTGCTAGGAAAGGAAGGGCTGGACAAGGTAAGGAATCAAATAAGGAAAAGGGATTGTGGTACTGTAGCATCCACAGTAACGCATCTAGGTAAGCTTCTGCATCAATCTCCTGCAGTTGGGGGGAACTTCGACTTCACTTTTCAAAGCTTCGGGGTCCTTATAGTATTATGAAGTCAGGTCCGCGACATTGAATGTAGCGAAAACATTGTAGTCTTATGGCAGGTCCATCTTGCAGGTGCTTTCATTTCATATCACGTCTTGATAGAACATGCATTATCACTAGGAATGTCCTGAGTTGTACGTCTTGCAATGTTACTCTTGAGATCAACTCTGGGGTGGACTCTGTATTAGGTTGCACCATTCTCATTAGCAACCACTCAAGAGAGACCTCTTCTTCATTGATAAGACTCGGATCCTAGTAAAGAATCTTTTTTTCCATCAAGCTCTTAAGATAAATTTCAAGGTTGGATATCTGATGATGAGTACCATGTTGAACTGAATCAAACAACTGAATAACTCCATGTAATCTTCCAAAATGGAACTAAAGGGTCTCATTTGTGAGGTTTCGGGCCTCCCTCAGAATGGGAAATTCAGAAATGAATTTTTAGATCTGAATGGTCTAAGGTTCTCTTATCTTAAGCTGTCATGCCTATGTTCAAACTCAAGATTGTTTTGGGCACTCACCAGGAAGTCGATCGAAGTCCCTCCCATAAGCTTAGCTGGGACTATGTGCAACTTTTCCGCCACAACTAGAAGTTTGTCATCTTCCATTGTATTCTCACCGTCCTCAGTGTCTATTGTGTCATTACCCACCTTGTCAAGAATGCCCTGCTCAGTGAAACAGATCACTCCCAGGTTGTGCAGTCTGATTCAATATGTCTAAATCAGTGACACTTACAACACTTCCTGGTTGTTATGGATTAGTGGATGTGGGTTGGTTTCACCTGTTCTCCTCTCTAAATTGACTTTCCTCTTACGGAGTCATATTGGGTATTTTTTTGGGTGTAAGCTGGTCGTAATACCCTGAGATTGATATCTATTTGCAAGATGTGGTGACCTGGTGATTTGGTTTATCTACTTATGAAGTTAGAGCCTCAACCTTCTATCTATAATAAGTTGGTAGGAACTGTCTCGTAATCTCTCACTTTATCTTCAGAATCTCCCATTCTCCATGTATTAGTTTTCCTCTCGGCCTCCTCTGATGCTGGATTGCAAAACCCATTGGCCTTTATTCTTTATCACAGAAATCCTTCATATGGAAGGGGATAAAATTCTCATCTCTGTTGCCCCTTGGACTTTCCCAACTTGTTAAGGGGTAATCTCTCATTAGTTTCATCCTCAATGTATATAAGCCTCAACTGAAGTCAGTGGATCTCTCATTGTTTCTCTTTTCAGGAAGACTCGGGCATGCATCTCCTTCTTAGTAACATAACTAGGGTTTAGAGTTGAGAAATGAAAGAGGGTGTAACAGACTAATCAACTGTGTCAAAAACTAATTTGGGGTTGCTGATTTTAAAAATCAGCAAAAGCAAAATTTGGTTAGGTTAAAGCATGTCTAAAGTTTGGGAATAGGAAATAAAAATTTGCATGGAGGGTTAAGGCTACTAGGAAACCCTAAGATAGGATTATGGGAAGGCTATTTATGATACTAAATGATACTAGAGTCAACTCAATTTACTACTGAAGAATAAATTTTATTGTTGAATTCAAAACTACAACGACGAATCCTCAGCATAAAATAACACAATTATGTAAACAATACATATTGATGATGGCACTACAAAACAAGAAAAGAAACAACACAAAATACAAAAAAATGGCTCTCTAGAGGAGATCAGTAGGCCCAAAAGAGGGACGAAAGTGGCGGTCGTGCTGGAAGGTGGTTGACATCATGTGGTTGTGGCAGTATATGATGAAGAAGTGAGGGTAGCCTGCTGGGAGGAGGCTGATAGCTAGTGACGAGGTAAAGAGAGGAATATAAGAGATGGTGGTGGACTGCAAAACAGTAGGAATCGCTCCAGGAGGTTAGACATAAGCAAGAACATGAGTCTGTGGGTTGGAGAGTAGCATGAAGATGCCATGAAGGCCCGTGTGGCTGCTAAAAAGCGACTGAAAGTAACAACGACGACAGGAAGAGGGGCATGAAGGCCTATGTGGTGGCTGGTGGCCGAATTGTTGGATGACAATAATTAGAGGGATCAAATGACTTATGTGGTTGTTATACAGTTGGATGGTTGGATGCAACGGTGATGATGACTGGGAGAGCGATGATGGGAATTAGGGAAGGATAAATATCACTGCAAGATTGGGTTACCGCCGGAGCACCCCTCAAACCTTTGGAGAAGATCATCACATCGGGGTGAGTTATGGCCTGAGCTCCTCCTCGCTTTCAGATACAACCCTAGAAGGGAAATCAACCTCAACAATTGGCTTGGATATAAATCTAAAAATCTAGAAGATGAAAACTTGCCTTAACCTAATAAAACAACACCTATATATAATAAAAAATAGTAGTTATGAAATAGAAATAGAAATGTGATGGAAAAAGAATGAGATTGACAAATAAAGTGACAAAAAAGGAACGTCTAGATAAGGCGAGGAAATAAATAGGAAAAGGGGACTGAATTACTGTAATACTGAGTCCACTGTACTGCAGCAACTACTGTACCGCGTCTCCGTAAGCTCCTGAATCAGATGTATATGCAATAATTAGGAGAAACGCTTGTCAACCTGAATTTCTTTTTATTCATATGTTTGAGAGAGAAGATTCATACCAAATAGAGTTTGAAAAGGATTTACTGAGGAGGGAAAAAAACCTAATATTTTTTTGTTGTTGGTTATTTGGGAAGGAGGGAGAGGGAGAGGGAGAGGGGAGAGAGGGAGAGAGAGATAGAGAGAGAGATGGATCAATTATTAGGTGTGGTGTATGAGTGTCGCTTAGGGTACGAGGCCTAATTTAGAGTATGACAATTAACAAGTTTTAAGGTTAAAATACCAATGTCTATTAACATATTATGGGATGAAGAATATTGAAAGAGCTATTGAGTTTGTAATAGTTATTAAAGCTATAATTAAAACTTTTGATGCCTTCTCATAATAAATCGCTGAGGTTGTAAATTATCAAGGTTTAATTCAAGTGATTGTATGTCATATGAATATTTGAGAATAGATATGCTCTATATTTTAAGAAAGAATTCCAAATTTCTATAGTATTCAACTAGTTTGATTCGAAACTATCAATTAAAAGAAATGAATGAATGGTTGAAGTAACGAAGTATACTCACAACCCAAAATTTTTGGGGCAAGCTTAACTAATAATGAATATAACTTGTGCAAGTATGAGTGTAAATGAGCAAGTTGCGGCCTTCTTTAACTATTTTTTTATTAAACCAATCACACAAGTCAATAAACTAACATATCATAAATTATTTATCTATTTCAAGCTTTATTAACAATATATGGGGTAACCAATAAGAGGTGAATTATATATTTTCTGGTCTAACCAAGAATTCAATATGATTGATTGATAGGAATAAAACTTACAATCAACAATCTATATCCATTTCTCACAATAATTAAACTTTTATGGCCAATAGACGACCAACATATGCAAATACAAAGAAACAAGAACATCACAAGGCTTATGCAACTTTTTCTTTTACACTTGGGCAAAAATATGCTTCCGTAATGTTTAATTTTGAATGAAATAGGACTTGAACAAATTGAGTTATACTTTCAAGATAAAATAAAATCAAGCTAGAAAAAAAGAAATATCAAGCTTTATCTTGATTACTTCCAAACACTTTTCAAAATTTAAATGTTGTAAGAAAATGCTTACTTATAACATTACTCAATAAACTCTTTGTTTCAACCCTTTTGACTTATAATTATGTTGTTGAACCAACAACAATATATCGGAATTCAAAATATTATGAGTCAATGTCAACTAAAGAAATTTATAGGTGTGATTGAATTAGACGATTCTTTCTAGTGTTCTTGTGATGCACAAACATTTAAATTGACTACATTTGTGAACTTTGCATATCTTTTTGGTATTTTTCTCCATGAAGCTTTTACTCTCCATGTACATACATTGAGCTCTATAAGAGGTTTTCAACCAATAGAAAACCATCAATGCACATTATCAAACTCATATAGAACTTTTTAAATGAGTTTTTATTGCTATAGTAGTCATAAGTAATGTAAAAAGCCCACGTTCTTGATCACAAGCATTGTACTTAGTACATAACTGACTTATAATTTTCATCAAGCGACCTAAGATTTTATTCGCTGCCAAATTTTGATCAGATGCATGAAAGTGATAACCCATGATTGTTATTGATTTATTTTAGAGAGATGTTATGATATTTTTTAAAAATATCTTATATATGATGAGCTATCCAATTAGGAGTGGCTTAATTGTTACTAACCCTATTGATAAGTGGATTTAAATTGTAAACAAAAAATGTAATCATATTTACATAACAAAATTCTTGCTCTCTGTATACATCATATAAAAGCATATGTAGCAATAACTCATGTTCTGTCACTGGATTTATTCTTCACTTCAAAGTTCTCAACAATGACCTTAGTTCGAACAAATTACATTGAAGCTCATAAGATCATTGAATCAATAATCAACTAATAAAAGCATATCGTTTGCAGCTTGTCTTGTTAAGTGTCCATTAATATATATATCAAATTTACGATCAAATTTCCTAAGACTATTTGAGCATAAATAATGGTATTCTATCATCTAACTTCGGCCCTCAGCTTCTCTACTTTATTAAAGCATACCATCTTATCTACCATGCAACATGTTTTTAATATTTGGTACACAAAATCTATTGTTATGGTAACCACCTCAACTTAATAACTTTAGCCATAAAATATTATATTTATCACATCACAATCATTTTAGATAGGGCTATTACATAGATAGCCCCCAAAACATTACAAATATAGCACCATATTTCATTAATTTTTCAAATTCTCACTCAAATATCAAAATTCATGACAAAGCCCCAACCCATATTTTTCATTTTTATCAAATCTCATTGGGTTCGATCAGACACACATAAATACATTGGTTTGGTAATTCAAAAATATCACCTCGATGCTTGGTGTTGTAAATATCATGTTTCAGTGTTATGTATGTAATCATCTCTTTCATATAAGCTCATTTTTTTTAAGATGTGTTATAAATATACGAGTAAAAACATATTCATATCATTTTAGCTAATGAAAATGCTTTTATGATTTTTTTTACTTTGTTCTAATAGTCACCAAATTTAGATGTCATGAAGACTAATCTCTTGTATCATACATGATTTCATTTCAAGATAATGAATCAAATAAATACTGTAATGATCGTAAGAAAATAGAATCATAAAAAGTTATATAAGAAGCGAATAAAATTTTATGTTAGAACAATTATAATTTCTTTATTCAATATTTATATTATATTTCTCACCATTTTTGTACTTTTCATATCACAAAGAATTTTTTTTAGACATCTTCTCATCTAATAGCCACCATTTCTATACTACACTAAATGAAAAAATGGCGATTATTGTGGCAATCGAATAAATGATGATATTATTGCAACCATCAACTAAAAATGATTATTAAACTATGACTTACAAGAATAAGAGAAAGTATAATTCACTTCATAGCTTTCTAAGAAATTATTTTCTCTTTCCCAATTTAATAATCACAGTTATAATAAGTTACAACCATCCCAGACACCACCTAAGCATTATATATTTATTGTATTTAGAACATTTAGATATTGACTAATAAAAAAATAATCTTATGTGTTAAATATATTATTTTCAAAGAAGAAAGCTTCGTTTGAGAAGACGTCAAATCTCTGTTGTTTTGCAGGGGCTTGTGAAAGTTTTTGTTAGGTAAAATAGGAGCGTCTCCCAAAGTTGCTCATAAGAATGATAAGTTTTCGTGGTTTTGGACCGCTCATAAGAACGACAAATTTTCATAGCTTTGGACCATAGAGGACCTTCATCATTCCTCTCACATGTTTTTCAAAAGAATTTCGTCTCCCAAAGTTGCTCATAAGAACGATAAGTTTTAGTAGTTTTGGACCGCTCATAAGAACGACAAATTTTCATAGTTTTGGACCATGGAGGACCTTCATCATTTCCCTCACATGTTTTTCAAAAGAATTTCGTTGAACGAAGAAACCGCTTCGAATAAAGACCAAGTTATATGTATCTAAAGGCCCTCTAATTAATTGTTAGTTTTTAACATTTAACACCTTTGTTATACCATTTCCTCCCCCCGTCCTCTCTTAGACGAAACCCTCGTCTCCCAAAAAAGTACGGTAAGTGGCGACCGGAGCTTGCCGGCGAACACATCGACAGAATCGCTAGGGCGGTGCCGGCTGGCGGCGCTGCTCGGAACTGGAGGGCAGCCGAAGTCGTGACTGGAGATTATGTATGATACTTGGGAATACATATTAAGAAAACTATGCTATCTGGGATCATAGTGCTATTTCATTATTTGTTTGACAATCTTTTATTCCTCAAATAGATTTAGGAATTAATATTTTTGCTTATGTAGTAGTTTATGTAACTGTTGAAATGCGTTCATTTGGGTTCCTCTTGAACGAAAAGTTAAATCTGTTTACAACTCAAGGCATCTGATTAGGGCTCTCAGTGTTCGGATGATTCCATCCTTTTTATACACGAGTAGGATTTGAATATCTGTAGAAGATGCTCATTTAATTTGTAGTCATGAAGGTAGCCACACAAACTATGGACTATTCTAATCATTCATGACATGGGGTCCTAATGACTTTGTTTGTTCACATGAAATTTTTATTTGTCAAGGATACGATGATAGGAGATTAATATTTAGTTGGAATATGAGTCAGTTGTTGCTCCTAGATGTTTGTCTTGAGATGGTTGAATTTTTTTGTTTGGAACATAAACCATATTCTTAGGGTTGGGGTTCTTGAGGATGAATTCATTTTTCATAGGATGCTTTAGTTGGAGAAGTGCTAGAGATGTTTACTTGGCAAGTAGACATGAGATACCTTAGTGAAAACATGGATTTTTCCCAACATTTGTGTCATTTTATTATAGTGATTGTGCATGCGTGATATACTTGAATATTTGGTTACTCATTCTTGTAGTGCTAGCAATCTTAGGATAAGAAATTAGAGTTGGAGATTTTGAAATGCAGAAATTAGGGCATGTATGGTTTTGTGTCTTGATGTATGCTGTTCTAGGACCATCCTATAGATATTTGTTATATATTTGTGTAGGTGTAAAGGTTTATTCGTAACATCTTATTATGTAGTAGTTTTGACCTCCTTTACAAAATTGTTATTCGGATTCATGCCACAATAGCTTAGTAATTTTCTACTCATCAGGCGTTTGCCATTGATGGATTGAACAAGGATCATTAGAACATATAATTCTACAAAGTTTTGATTTTTCTTTGAATAACTTAATTGCTGCGAGTGCTTTGAAGAGTGTTAGACACACTTAAGGTGATATAGCTTTCTAGCGCACGAGGTGCACACTTAAGCACTATACGAAACACAAAATTAGATATTTACATTGCATATAACGTTGCTTTAATTATGGGGATATTTTGAAGCATGTAAAGTGAGAAGGGACAAGTGTATACTTTAGGTCTTAGAGATCCATGCTTTCTTCTCTATCGCTAAATTTGTATCTGTTCATATTTTCTATGTTTTCTTGGACTCATCCTATAAGTCTTTAGTATTTATGACTACGAAGTCTAAGTTCTTGCACCTATATTTGATTAATTTATTTACAAGGTTGGATGTTTGTTTTTTTAATTTTTGATGGTCTTTTCACATTATACAATGTCAAGTTATGACTATAAAATTTAGGTCATCTTCAACTTTTTAAGCTTTGGTAGTTATTTCTCAAATCAAAGCTAACTTATTGCTTTTCTCCTTGAAGTTATAGCACTGCCTTAAACATATAACACTCACTCAAGAGGCTTGCAAANTCATCTCTGTTGAGATGGAGGGAAACATCAAAGGTCCATTCATTATTTAAAATTGTGCAATTTGTAATCACGAAGAAAAACGCTTTGAGGCTTACGACTCAAGCACCTCGAGCGAGGTGTACGCCTCACATTGTTTGAGGCCTATCTATGCTCAATTTTTGTTGAGGCTTGCACCTCTCGCACTTAGGATTTTTTCTTCTAATGTTAGTCTGTTTGAATACAAAACAAAGCCGCACTCTCATGTTAAAGAACTCCCCTCGCCCTAATTAAGCTTTACATCATCGTCACTTGCTACTTTTGCTACTTGCACTGCTGCTTTCGTCGCCATCATTGACGCCGCTGCTTCCGCCGCCAACATCATTGTTGCTGCTTGCTACACTACAAGGATAGCCAACTTCTTTTGTTATAGCCACCTATTGTTTCTGTTGTACCCATTGTCGTTTGCTGCTCTTATTGCCACCACCACCGTTAGCAGCTCTTGTTGTCACCGCCATTGCCCACCGTTCCTATTTTTTATTATTTATTTATGAATGTTATTAAATTGATTGAACAATAAGAGTGAGAGAAGTCTAATATGTGAAAATCTTATTAAATCTTTGATATTTTCTATTATTTTCATTTCATGTTTTATGTTAATTTGATGACTTGATCAGTTGATGTTTACATTATATTATTGTTTGTTATTATAGATATCTTGCAGCTTATGCAATTTGTGACTTTTTAATGTGCGATATATATATATATATATATATGTATAGATGCAAATGTTTCATTTTTACCCCTTTATTTTGGTTTAATGCAATTTTCAAATTGTGAGGTTTATGCCTCAGACTGCTCGAGGTTTATGTCTCGTCTCACGAACAGAAAACGCCTTAATACCCAATTGCGCCAGTTTAAGCATTGGGTCCACTGATATTCCATAACTATGTCATGACAATGAAATCAGTTCCTTCACAAAGTAAAATTTTGGGTTTTTGGGCTTCAAAGGTAGATCTATAGAGTTTTATATTTTTTTCTTCCATTTAAAAAGGCCTTCATAATTTGGGACTTTTTAAGGTAATTTTTCTCGTTCAAGTGATAAGATGCATGAAATATCTAGAGTTCTTTGTAGGAAAGTCAAAGAATTTAGACATAATGAATAGAAAGAGAATTTGGCAAGAGGGATGATGTTGGAATTGTAAACACTTAACTTTAGGAAATAAGAATAAAGGTTGGAAGGAGCAGTTGAACAGGAACCGCTCTCTGATACCTTTTAGAAAATAAGAAATGAAAAAAATCTCTCAAGAATCTCTTTCACCTTTTTGTACTAGAGGGGGGGGGGTATATATATAATTCTTAGTGGCATCATAAAATAGGAATAAATAAAAATGAGGGATAAAATAATTACGGGTTGGCGATTCTATGGGAAAACGCACGGATTACAATGTGAGAGAGTCATAGAGAAAAATCCGGCGGTACATAGCTTCAATCCTTGTGCCTTAAGTTCTTTGCTATTTGAGGGTCATAAATAAATAGATCTAACGGTGCAAGGCCTTGATCTTTGTGCCTTCGTTCTTTGCTTTGATTGGAGCAGAAATTCAACATGAATCTTATATTTTCTTTATGAAACTGTCTATTGAAATTTGGTTAATGGGCTGGAATCATGATAGTTGTTTGCAAAATGAATACAAATTGAAAAAAAAAAAAAATCTAACTTGTCCTCACGAGGCAAATCAAATTTTTATGTTTTGATATTATTTCTTCTTCTTCATTGAGCATTGTCGTCTTTAATTATTTTATTCACCTCAAAATTTTCCTTGTTTTGCAATGCATTTTTTCATTTCATTTTCTTTTTTGGGGATGTACATGCATAGCATTCAAAACTATCTAAATTACATATCTCACACTTAAACTTCACTATTTATGCTATTTAGTATTCATTAACAGTCTTAACTGATCTCGCTGCATGCTCGCTTGTGAGCTCGCCTCCAATGCTTTCACCTAGCGACAAAATTCCATGGTTAAAAAAAAAATGTTTTCATTCCATCCCCAATTTGCTGCTGATCTTGCCGTGGAAGCGTTTGAATTGAAAGGAACTTATTTAGGTCAAATAAATTATTTTGTTGCTCTCTTTAGGAGTTTTTTTGCATTGTTTTCAATGCAGGCATGGTGTTTGTTTCTTGTCTTTTTTCTTTTTCTTCCCTGATTCTTTGGCTTCGCTTAGCCATACTTGCAACACTGGTGATTTGAGCGTGCTTCTGGGTTTCTCGGGTTGTCTAGACGCATCTATGTAAGGATGGGGAAGTCTCTTCTGACTGCTGCAGATGGTCTGGATTGCACAGTGATCATCTGATTTTAGCTGGAAGACGAGTGATTGGATTGGATCCCCCTGAAAGGGGTCTTCGCTGTTCACTCTCAGATAGCCTCACTNCGAGCAAGTCAATCCCTATTTAGATGTTAGTATCTAATTAAGAAAACAAATCTTTTGCAATATAATGGTAAGCTTGCAAATTTTTCTCTTTCTCCACATCATTCACGGGTAGGACCTGAAATTGGGACACCTTTAAGATTCATGATAATATTTTATTGTTATATGAAATGAATATGAACACTGGTTATATCTTAGGGTCTGTTTGTGGCAGATGCAACTTATCCAACTTATCTAGATAAGCTGCTTATCCTGATAACTTGCTGATCAACAGCTGATCCGAATAAGCTGGTTGACTGTTTGGTTTATGCATTTGGAAAATAGCTGATTTGCACATGTTTCTGGATAAATGACCAATATGCCCCTGATCTGGATAACTTATTTAGCTGTTTGGTTGTGCGTTTGGAAAACAATTGATTTGCAGTTGTTTCTGGATAAATGATTATTTTGCTACCGTGCAGTTGTGCTGTTTGCAAAAAAATTGTTTCGACTATATATTTGATAGTTTAGAACAAAATTAAAAAAAAATATTTCATAACAATACAAAAAAGAGCGCACACCACACTCAATAGTGAGTAACAAGAATAAAAAAAAAGAAAATACATATTAAAATTATAATTAAAAGTATGATAACATTCTATCTAAAAAGCAGAAGCATGTCACGAGCAACGTTGTCCTATAGGGATACCGTCGGATCCCGATCATTATCGACAGTGGAATCGGGTGGACTGTCTGCTCCCTTGATGGACTCACACTTGTCTAGACCGTCTGCCCACTATGGACACTTGTAGAACTGACGTCCGTAGCTATGTGACCTGCGCGACGTGGAGTAACAAAGATGACAGTCCACAGCGACATAACACTCGCCCAGAATTTCCCGAAAACCTTGAGCTCATCTTCCTACAATAATTCAAGGGAGAACACGTCGGTCATAAAATTAGATTAAATAAAAAAAATTGTGGAAATTGAAAATAAGAAATTGTATTGAATGAAGAAACAAAAAATTGATTAAAAAAAATCAGGTGTGAGGGCTCTGAGAACTCATTACTCCAACCAACCAATCTGTCACTACATGAAGACAATATATCTCTTAAAAAATAAGGTTATTGGTTGCCTTTTACCCACATAAAACCAACCTCGCGAGTGTCACATATGCATATCACCAAAAAAGGTCATCTTGAGGATCCTCAAAAACCATTTCGTCGAAAATAAAAGAGGAACTTTGTTGCCTTCATTCGAATTTCACAAGTGACACCAACCAACATTGACTAACAGTGACTGATAGGCCATCTGAAAAACCCAGAAAGGTCAAATGACTTATCATCNATTAGAGTTGGAGATTTTGAAATGCAGAAATTAGGGCATGTATGGTTTTGTGTCTTGATGTATGCTGTTCTAGGACCATCCTATAGATATTTGTTATATATTTGTGTAGGTGTAAAGGTTTATTCGTAACATCTTATTATGTAGTAGTTTTGACCTCCTTTACAAAATTGTTATTCGGATTCATGCCACAATAGCTTAGTAATTTTCTACTCATCAGGCGTTTGCCATTGATGGATTGAACAAGGATCATTAGAACATATAATTCTACAAAGTTTTGATTTTTCTTTGAATAACTTAATTGCTGCGAGTGCTTTGAAGAGTGTTAGACACACTTAAGGTGATATAGCTTTCTAGCGCACAAGGTGCTCACTTAAGCACTATACGAAACACAAAATTAGATATTTACATTGCATATAACGTTGTTTTAATTATGGGAATATTTTGAAGCATGTAAAGTGAGAAGGGACAAGTGTATAGTTTAGGTCTTAGAGATCAATGCTTTCTTCTCTATCGCTAAATTTGTATCTGTTCACATTTTCTATGTTTTCTTGGACTCATCCTTTTAGTCTTTAGTATTTATCACTACGAAGTCTAAGTTTTTGCACCTATATTTGATTAATTTATTTACAAGGCTGGATGTTTGTTTTTTTAATTTTTGATGGTCTTTTCACATTATACAATGTCAAGTTATGACCATAAAATTTAGGTCATCTTCAACTTTTTAAGCTTTGGTAGTTATCTCTCAAATCAAGGCTAACTTATTGCTTTTCTCCTTCAAGTCATAGCACTGTCTTAAACATATAATACTCACTCAAGTGGCTTGCAAGCTGTTATGGCATTGCCTTGCTAGGGCAACTAGGTGAGTTAACTTCGATTGATTTTTTCAGGTGTGGCAACCCAATAGAGTTGATGCAATGTCATAGGTAGGGTTGCTTTCTTCAACCCTTCATAGAACTTCTATTGGTGGGAATCTCATGCACTATGTACACCCTTTAATAAAAGTTCTAGTATATTAATATTTTGCTCAAGATGATACCTAGTCCACATGATTTGTTCCACATGTTTTACTAAAAAATTCAATTTTAGATTAAAAAGGAAATCATTGGCAAGCAAGTTATTTTTGCTTATCTCTTAATTTATGTGCAATGAAGGCAATAAATATAGCCATCATATATTATCTCACATATTTAGAACATGAAGATGTCATTTCCTGTTTTTTGTGGGTCTCTCTCTCTCTCTTTCTAATTCATCAAATGAAAACAATACATTGTGATTTCTCTTCAATAGAAGTAAAATTTTTGTACTCAATAATAAGTGAATTGATTAATTAGTTTATATCAAGGATCATTTTTTTTATATTAAACATTTTTATGAACTTTTTTTTGGTTGGGGAATGGGAAACAATGTTCGCTTTGAAGGCAACTTCAACATTTGGTTTAACTTCTTCATTGCAGTTTTTTAATGATTTAGGTTTTAGGTGGGTGTGATGCATTTTTTTTATCGTTTTGTCTATAGTATATAGATTTTTACAAAGATTTCTCATAATCAGTTTGGATTTATGTAGAGTAGGTCTCATATGGAAGCTATACATTTATTGAGAGGTTTGATAGAGAAGTACTGAGAGAGTAAGGAGGATCTACATATGATTTTTATTGATTTAGAAAAAGCTTATGACAAGGCTCCAATAGAAGTCCTTTGGTGAGTTCTAGAGAAGAAAAATGTTGATATGACTTATATTCAAGTCATTAAAGATATATACTAGAGTTGTTTCTTGTGTTCAAACAGAAGGAGGATTGGTCATATATTTTCCTATTTCGGTTGGATTAAATCAGGGATTGACTTTACGCCCATATCTTTTTTGCTTTAGTTATGAATGCTCTTACTGGACATTTACTAGAGGATATACCTTGGTGTATGCTTTTTACTGATGATAACCTTCCTGCGGATGAGACTAGAGAAAGAGTTCAGGAAAAAATTGAATTATGAAGGTTTACATTGGATTCTAAAGGCCTTCGTTTGAGTAGATCTAAAACTAAGTTTATAAAATGTAATTTTATTAGTAGTAGCTCCAGTGGCAGGGTTGTAACTATTGGTGTTCAAAGGTGTGACGTTTTAGATATATCGGGTCTATTGTTCAAAATGATGGTGATATAAATTGGGATATTATTAGTAGAATTCAAGTTGGTTGGTTAAGGTGGAGGAATGCATCGGACCTATTATTTGATAGAAAAGTATCGCTTAGGCTTAAAGTAAAATTTTATAAGATTGTGGTGAGACCTGCAGTATTCTATGACGCAAAATGTTGGCCTTTAAAAGAGAAGCATAAAATAAAGTTAAGTGTTGTTGAGATGAGAAGCTTAGGTGGATGAGTGACTTCACACTTAGATACAAAATGCGAAATAAATATATCCGTGATAGGGTTGGTGTAACTCTAGTGGCGGAGAAGATTAGAGAGAGTTGTCTTAGATGGTTTGATCACATTAAACGTTGACCATATGATGATACAGTTAGGAGGGTAGATATTTTAAATTCAACTTATGTTTAGAAAGACAGAGGTAGACCTAAATAGACTTGGGCATATTGTATAAATAATCTTAATCTATTATAACTAAATGAAAATGTGAGACTCAATAGGACACAATAGAGAAAAAGGATTCATGTAGCTGACCCCACTTAGTGGGATAAGTGATTGTCGTTGTTGTTATTGTTGTAGGTTTTAAGTGGGTATTTTTATGGTTACTGTACAAATCACTTTTCTGCTATTAGAAACTATGTACCTGTCATTTTTCTGATTAACATGATGGCTTTTCCATTAATTATGTAATCTTCATTTGTGATCCTCGTGTCATTTAAATTAAGTCTATTAGAATGCCATCATCTACTCTTGTTCTATTACCCTTTTTACCAAATTTTTTGGTGGCAATTAAGCTTGATTTTTTGATGTTTATTGCAGTACTAAAGCTTCTTTCCTTTTGTTCTTATGTATTAAATTAAATAGTTCTCCAGTAATTTGACTTCCTTTTTATATTTAAGATTAATCCATATTAATCTATCTCTACATCTCTAATTCTCAATGTATATCTTTCAAGGCTCAAATCCTTAAATATATGCTCATTCCAAATCAACTTTCCTTTTTTGGCTTAATTTATATTAATTCTCTTCTCATTGTGAAAAATCATTCTAAAAGTTATCTCTTAATCATTTCTCAAAATAGCATTTTCATTCTTAATTTTAGTTTTCACCTTTAAAATAATGTTTTCTTTCTTTTATAATAGCTAACCTGTATTTAGTTATCTTTCTCTTTTCTTGATACATAAGAGTCTTTATGCTAGTATTGTCTATTTTAGGACTTATTTTAAGCTTAACTGCATGTATTATGTCCGTTAATATAAATCTTTTGTATTTCTTTAAAAAAATGCTTCCATGTATTCGAAGGATATTTGTTCTCTTTAATTAATATTATTCAGTTTCAAGCTTTTGGGAGTTATAGTAATATTATGTTTAATATAACTAGCTATTTAATCACACCTTAATACTAGTTTAATTTTCAAAATTTTGCTTCTTTTCAATGGCCTATTTTTTATTGTGGTATTTTTTTTAAGGGGTTGTTTCATCATAGCGCGTTTTTAATAGAATTTACGTTGGATTTACATAAATCTAGCCATACAACTAAGTGTGCACAAGTTTGATCTAGTGAGCTGTTAAATCCAGATCACCCTTTTTGTCTCAAATCCAAATTTATTAATTCAATGAATCAGTGAATTTAATGGATTTAGACAAGACGAAGAGGGAGCTCACGCTACTGCTTTTATTGTTTCAATGAGATCGAGTAAGATTTAACTGCCTTAGGATTCTGTAAATAATAATTTACAAAATTTACTACTTCTTGTTTCTTTAGCTTTCCACATTCATATCTTTATCTACTTTTTTTCTCATTTCTTTTTGGCACACATTCGTAGCTATTGGCTTATGTTTTTTTTTTTTTTTTTGCAATTACTTTACAATCTTATCAAATAGTTTTGTTGCATCTTAGTAGAATGTGTTCTATTTTTCTTGAAAGATTAAGGGAGGTCAAGTGCTTGGATATTAATAGTCAAAATAGTTTTGGGTTGATGTTAAAAAGAGCTTCAAATCTAGAGTCAGGCCTGTAATTCAATCAATGCACTCAATGAACAACTCAAATTTGATTCAATTAATTTTATTAAAGTTCATCATGCATTCAAAATTGGTTATTTGAACATTTTTGGAAAATTTAAAAACTATATGAACCAAGTTATAATATAATCCAGTTTGTTTATTTATGTTCACGTTTAAGTTTGTTTATTATTGAAAATATAACTTTTCAATGGCTTAATATCACGTGTTATGATGGTTTGTTTATTATCAATCACATGTTTGCTTTACTAATATTTTTTATTTATTTTATCTTAATTTTTTAATTCTCATAATTATATTGATTAATTATATCTATGCGCACGCTTGTGTGTGTGTGCATATGATAATATTACGTCTTGTATAAACTTAAGGGGGATGGTTTGTACAAGATTTGTATTTATAGAATTTTCTATTATAAGAAAGTCAAACATGAAATATATCATCAATTTATCATTAGATGAGAATTCTCCCTCAAAGGATGAGTTTGAGTGAAAAAGATATGTATTTCATCAAAAGTGATATTCATTGATGGGAAGAAACCTTTTTTTGGGTGGATGATAGCACTTGAACCCTTTTTAGTAAGAAAAAAGGGTATTTTATTCTCGTATAACAAAATTTTATAAAATAATTTAGTAAACTTTTAGAATTGATTATACTTAGGGGTATTCTGTTGATTAAATATATTGGTATTAGAACAACTTCTCCCTAATATTATTTGGATTTTTGTTTATGTTGGAGAAGTGTCTTAGTTGTCTCTAAAATGTGATGATTTTTTCTTTCTGTCATTCCATTTTGTTGGGGATTTTTAAGGCAAGAAGATTGGTGTATAATATTATTTTTTTTATTGAATGTTGTTAATATGTGATTAAAAAAATCATGAATAATATTAGTTTGAAAAAAAATGATTTTTTTATTACATTGATTATATAGAGTATGGTGCTAATATCACATTTATGTTTAATTAAATATATACCCATGTTATTTGAGTGCAATTATTAATGAACATATCAAAACCAAGGTTCTAGAGATATTGGGGCTTTAGAGGGTCTCGATATATTATGATGAATTAATGCAAAAAAGGACAAGAAGATCTAGGGTTAGGTTCAGGAAAGGAAACACAGTGATGTTTAGCAAATTTGCTAGTTTCACAATGAATATCTTTAATATTTATATTTATGAAAAGCAAAGGAAATAAATACTTAAGATTTTTAAAAGTAGATTGTCCTAATCTATAACGATCTTTTTGTTTTTGATATTATGAAAGGTGAAGGATTATAATAGTTGACCTCGATTTTCAAGAAGGTATAGCTCATCATTTTCTCTAGCTTGGTCAATCATCTTTCCCATAGTGAGATCATGTTTGCAGTTGTGTTACTTGGTAAATTGGTGAATGGATAAACAGTTCAATGCAAAATATGAGACATGTAATACGTTACTAATGGTTGAGCTAGGAGAAATTAATGTCTCCTTGTCCTGCAACAATTTTTAAAGATTCATCCGCAATTTTTTATTTTCATATTATTTGGATAGTTTTGTAACTTTGAAATATATTGACAAGGTTTGTCATGTGGTCGGTGGCCCCTAAATCTAAGATCCCTGAAGGGGAAGAGCTATTAGAGACTTTAAGAGCATACGAATTAGAAATCATACATTTTGAGCAAGAGAATAAAATTCTGATGATTTTTCTAAGGAGTTGATAAAATTTCATAATTTGTCGATTTTTTTTTGACTCGAGTCCTTCTGGCTCTACTAAGCAGACGTGGTTTTTTATTTCTTCTATGATGTTGCGGTTTTCCATTAAGTTTTCAACATTTGTTTTTTTTTTAATTTTTTTTTGCAGTAGTTGTACTAGAGATTTCTTTTGAAAAATAGATGTTGTCATTCTTTTGAAGAAGGTTATGTGATAGAAAGTCTCTCACCTTAGGACTTAGAAGTTGTTATGGCAGATGTCTCTTGGGTTGAACAATTGATCATCAACGACATTCCTTCTTCTGCTTGAACGAGAGAATATTTTTTTTTAAAGAAGGGATATTTTCTCTGCTTAAAACTTGGATTTGAATTTGGTCAATTCATTGTTGAGTTCTGCCACTCTAGCCCGACAAATTTGTAAGGACAAGACATCTTCAGATCTTGGTAGTAGTCTAATTCAGTAAATTTCATGGTGTTAAAGTATTCAATGACATAACGGTTACTTCGTTTGATAGTGANGACATAAAGGTTACTTCGTTTGATAGTGATGAGTTGCCTTGATTTTGTTGACGATGCGACCTAAATCTCTGTTGAGATCTTGAGTATGTTTTGTTTAACTGTGTCCTAAATCTCTGTTGAGATGGAGAGAAACATAAAAGGTCCATTCATTGTTTAAATTTGTGCAATTTGAGGTGCACCTTGAGGCTCCTCAGTGCAATTATGAAGAAAAAACACTTTTAGCTGTATGCCTCGAGTATTTGTATTTCCATGTTCTGGCTGTTTTTCATTAAGTTTTCAACATTTGTATTTCATGTGCATTTTCTTTTTATAGTAGTCGCACAGGAGATTTCCTTTGAAAAATGGATGTCGTCTTTCTTTTGAAGAAGGTAACATGACAACAAGTCTCTTACATTAGGATTTAGAAGTTTTTATGGCAGAATCTCAAGGGCTGAACAATTGATCATCACCATCATTGCTTCTTCTCCTTGAATGAGAGAATGCCTAAAACTTGGATTCAGATTTGGTCAATTTATTGTTGAGTCTTACCAAAAACGTAAAAATTCTCTCTCGCTCGATGAATTTTATAACGATCCGTATCCTAACTGTAGAACATCTTGAAATCTTGGTAATACTCTAACTCACTAAATTTTCATGGTGTTAAAGTATTCAATGACAAAAGATTAATAGCAATGAGTTTTGTTTTGATTTTATGGAGGATGCAAAATCTTTCATCTCTGTTGAGATGGAGGGAAACATAAAAGGTCCATTCATTGTTTAAAATTGTGCAATTTGTAATCATGAAGAAAACCGCTTTGAGGCGTATGTCTGGAGCATCTCGGGCGAGGTGTACGCCTCACATTGTTTGAGGCTTATCTATGCTCAATTTTCGTTGAGGCTTGCACCTCTCACACTTAGGATTTTTTCCTCTAATGTTAGTCTGTTTGAATGCGAAACGAAGCCGCACTCATGTTCAAGAACTCCCCTCGCCCTAGTTAAGCTTTACATCATCGTCGCTTGCTACTTTTGCTACTTGCATTGCCAACATCGTTGCTGCTGCTTTCGTCGCCGCTGCTTCCGCCACCAACATCACTGTCGTTGCTTGTTACACTACAATGATAGTCAACTTCTTTTGTTATAGCCACCTATTGTTTCTGTTGTACCCACTGTCTTTTGCTGCTCTTATTGCCACCACCACCGTTAGTAGCTCTTGTTGTCACCGCCATTGCCCACCGCTCCTATTTTTTATTATTTATTTATGAACGTTATTAAATTGATTGAACAATAAGTGTGAGAGAAGTCTAATATGCGAAAATCCTATTAAATCTTTGATATTTTCTATTATTTTCATTTCATGTTTTGTGTTAATTTAATGACTTGATCAGTTGATATTTACATTATATTATTGTTTAAGTTATTATAGATATTTTGCAGCTTATGCAATTTGTGACTTTTTAATGTGCTATATATATATAATATAATATATATATATATATATATGTATATATATATATGTATATATGTATATGTATATATGTATATGTATATATGTATATGTATACATACATATGTATATATGTATATATATACATACATATGTATATATGTATATGTATACATACATATGTATATATGTATATGTATATATCTATATGTGTATATGTATATATCTATATGTATATATGTATATGTATATATGTATAGCTATACATCTATACATATACATATATATATATCTACATATATACATATATACATATACATATATATATATCTACATATATACATATATACATATACATATATATATATCTACATATATACATATATACATATACATATATACATATATACATATATATATATATATATATATACATATATATATATAGCGATGCAAATGTTTCATTTTTACCCCTTTATTTTGATTTAATGCAATTTTCAAATTGTGAGGTTTATGCCTCAGACTGTCTCGAGGCTTATGTCTCGTCTCACGAATAGAAAAAGCCTTAATACCCAATTGCACCAGTTTAAGCATTGGGTCCACTGATATTTCATAACTATGTCATGACAATGAAATCAATTCCTTCACAAAGTAAAATTTTGGGTTTTTGGGTTTCAAAGGTAGATCTATAGAGTTATATATATTTTTCTTCCATTTAGAAAGGCCTTCATAATTTGGGACCTTTTAAGGTAATTTTTCTCGTTCAAGTGATAAGATGCATGAAATATCTAGAGTTCTTTGTAGGAAAGTCAAAGAATTTAGACATAATGAATAGAAAGAGAATTTGGCAAGAGGGATGATGTTGGAATTATAAACACTTAACTTTAGGAAATAAGAATAAAGGTTGGAAGGAGCAGTTGAACAGGAATCGGCTCTCTAATACCTTTTAGAATATAAGAAACGAAAAAAATCTCTCAAAAATCTCGTTCACCTTTTTGTACTAGAGGGGAGGTATATATATAATTCTTAGTGGCATCATAAAATAGGAATAAATAAAAATGAGGGATAAATAATTAGGGGTTGGCGATTCTATGG
Source organism: Phalaenopsis hybrid cultivar (assembly GCA_002079205.1). Taxonomy (NCBI): domain Eukaryota; kingdom Viridiplantae; phylum Streptophyta; class Magnoliopsida; order Asparagales; family Orchidaceae; genus Phalaenopsis; species Phalaenopsis hybrid cultivar. The sequence goes on along the minus strand of JXCR01084847.1, from coordinate 32,157 downwards.
GAAAGCACACGGATTAGAATGTGAGAGAGTCATAGAGATAATCCCGGCGGTACATAGCTTCAATCCTTGTGCCTTAAGTTCTTTGCTATTTGAGGGTCATAAGTAAATAGATCTAACCTTGATCTATGTGCCTTCGTTCTTTGCTTTGATTAGAGTAGAAATTCAACATGGATCTTATATTTTTTTTATGAAACTGTGTACTGAAATTTGGTTAATGGGCTGGAATCATGATAGCTGTTTGCAAAACGAATACAAATTGAAAAAAAAAAATCTAACTTGTGCTCACAAGGCAAATCAAATTTTTATGTTTTGATATTATTTCTTCTTCCTCATTGAGCATTGTCGTCTTTAATTATTTTATTCACCTCAAAATTTTTCCTTGTTTTGCAATGCATCTTTTCATTTCATATTCTTTTTTGGGGATGTACATGCATAGCATTCAAAACTATCTAAATTACATATCTCACACTTAAACTTCACTATTTATGCTATATAGTATTCATTAACAGTCTTAACTGATCTCGCTGCATGCTCGCTTGTGAGCTCGCCTCCAATGCTTTCACCTAGCGACAAAATTCCATGGTTAAAAAAAAAAATGTTTTCATTTCATCCCCAACTTGCTGCTGATCTTGCCTTGGAAGCGTTTGAATTGAAAGGAGCTTATTTAGGTCAAATAAATTATTTTATTGCTCTCTTTAGGAGTTTTTTTGCATTGTTTTCAATGCAGGCATGGTGTTTGTTTCTTGTCTTTTTTCTTTTTCTTCCCTGATTCTTTGGCTTCGCTTAGCCATACTTGCAACACTGGTGATTTGAGCGTGCTTCTGGGTTTCTCGGGTTGTCTAGACTCATCTATGTAAGGATGGGGAAGTCTCTTCTGACTGCTGCAGATGGTCTGGATTGCACGGTGATCATCTGATTTTAGCTGGAAGACGAGTGATTGTATTGGATCCCCATGACAGGTGTCTTCGCTGTTCACTCTCAGATAGCCTCACCGCCTCACGTGCAGCAGAAGGTAATTCTTCAATGGCAAACAAAATCGTTTTTGCTCTCGATGCCATCAAACTTGCTGCCAGGCAACAAGGTCATTGTTGGCAGCGAGCTCGCCGAAGCTCCCAGCCTGTTGTATTATGCGAACTTGCAGGCGAAGATGGATATCGGGGTTGGAGAGTTTAAAAAGGGTATTATTTTTGTTTTAATATGATTATTTTGGGTTTCATGGCTATAAATAGTTGATTNGCATTGTTGGCAGCGAGCTCGCCGAAGCTCCCAGCCTGTTGTATTATGCGAACTTGCAGGCGAAGATGGATAACGGGGTTTGGAGAGTTTAAAAAGGGTATTATTTTTGTTTTAATTTGATTATTTTGGTTTTCATGGCTATAAATAGTTGATANAAGATGGATAACGGGGTTTGGAGAGTTTAAAAAGGGTATTATTTTTGTTTTAATTTGATTATTTTGGTTTTCGTGGCTATAAATAGTTGATATTTGGTGTGGTGGGATATGTAATTTAATTAGTGTTGAGTGCTATGTATGTAAATGCCCCTTCATTTTTTATATTCTCCTGTTTTTTTGCCGCCTCCTAATCGTCTCCCTACATTCTCTCTCTCTCTCTCTCTCTCTCTCTCTCTCTCTTTAATGNATAGTTGATATTTGGTGTGGGATATGTAATTTAATTAGTGTTGAGTGCTATGTATGTAAATGTCCCTTCATTTTTTATATTCTCCTGTTTTTTTGCCGCCTCCTAATCGCCTCCCTACATTCTCTCTCTCTCTCTCTCTCTCTCTCTTTAATGCCTATAGATGCATATTTATGCAGATGCTCGAGTTGGAAACCAATGTAATTTAGGGTAACCACACTTCAAGATGCACAAGGGAGCATCACTATATGACGATTCTCTTACCAGAACAGGTGAAATATTGACCCGGGGTTTCCTTCTCGACTCTATAAGCACAGCACTGACTTTTGTATTTGGCCACGAAAATCAACAGAATTCGAAATCATCTTGTTGGTCATATTTTGGTGAAATTTGGCAGAAGTCTAGAAAATCTGAGTATAAGTTGAATAGCTACAAGAGAGGTTTGTCTGCTGTGGAGGACAATAACACATCTATCGACGTTGAAGAAATATCTCAATCCTGTTTTGATTCCACCATTACAAAAATGCACACTGCATCATCTTCCATCAAGAATGGTTTTGTCTACAAAAGAAGGAAAATGCAAAGGACTACTGTTGCACTTCTGTCAGGTGAAAATCCAGCTGAGGTTACTGAAGAAAAGGCTCTATCTGAATTTACCCTCAGTTCCTCAGATTATCACTTGGCTCTGCACGAGGAAAGTTCTGATGATGTTCAAGCAGCTGTATATCTTTCTAGTGACTGTCAAGATAATGGAAGGCCATCATTTTCAGGAAGAAATCATCTTGTACACCCTACTGTTAATTCACAACTTACTGATCATAAGAATCTAGAATCAATTAAAACTTGCACAAACAATGATCATGCTTCTGCTATGGACGTCTCACATTCTGTAGACGATAAACTTTGCTGTTCTTCAACAGGAAACTGCAATGCCGTTAATGATATTCCGTTTGATTCGATTTTGACAGTGGGGGAAAACCATGTTGGGGACTGTTCTACTTCTGGTGGTATATTCTTAGAATCTCTTGAGAAGTTTGAATCACCGGAGGAAATGTGCATATATGTTCTTAAAAGGCATGGATTGCTTGGAGAAAGCAATAGGAATGGTGCCTGTGTATCAGCAGAAAACCTGGGTTCTATTGGACCTTTGATTTCTCCATGCAAAATCTGTGGTATTTCTGAAAGTGCTCTAAAAATGCTAATTTGCGATGATTGCGAAGAAGCATTTCATTTGTCATGCTGCCGACCAAAAATAAAAAGGCTACCTAGGGATGAATGGTACTGTCAATCTTGCTTCATAAAGAAACGGAAACACCTACTAAGGAAGAATATGGGAACATCATCAGGTAATGTGGGTGATATTTCTGAGAGTGGTGGTCCTATAGCATCCATGTTGAGAGACTTACGCCCACATAGATCTCGAGTACGCATTGGTGAGGATTTTCAAGCTGAAGTTCCTGATAGTCCTGACCCGTTCTATAAGTATGTCATTTTGATCCTCTTCATTCTTCCGTAACTTTTTTTACTAATCACTGAAGAATCCATGCTACATTTAAGTTGTTAGCAAGGAAGAAAATAGGAATTGATTGGGAATCATGGTGTGTATTAGTGACTTAAAATTTTTAATTTTCAAATTAAGCTCTTTTCCCATTCTAAATGCATGAAAAATCCATAAAACTTCAGGTTGTTAACAAGGAAGGAAAACATGAATTGCATGGTAATCATAGGAAGTTATTGGTGACATAAAAAATTTGAATTAAGGTTTAAATGAATTGAATTCTATATTTCAAGGTTACCAACATCTTTTTCTCAGTTTTGAATATGATGAAATCTATGCAGCAAGAGATAATATACCTTTAGCTAAAAGATTCTATGACATTGTAAAGTACCTCTTTTTTTATTTTTGTAATTTTGGGTAGATAGCTAGGTGATAGTAATTTTCATTATCGAGCAATTCAATCCCTATTTAGATGTTAGTATCTAATTAAGAAAACAAATCTTTTGCAATATAATGGTAAGTTTGCAAATTTTTCTCTTTCTCCACATCATTCACGGGTAGGACCTGAAATTGGGACGCCTTTAAGATTCATGATAATATTTTATTGTTATATGAAATGAATATGAACATTGGTTATATCTTAGGGTCTGTTTGGGGCAGATGCAGCTTATCCAACTTATCTAGATAAGCTGCTTATCCTGATAATCTGTTGATCAACAGCTGATATGAATAAGTTGGTTGGCTGTTTGATTTATGCATTTGGAAAACAACTGATTTGCAAATGTTTCTGGATAAATGACCATTTTGCTCATGATCTGGATAAGTTATTTAGCTGTTTGGTTTGTGCGTTTGGAAAACAACTGATTTGCAGCTGTTTCTGGATAAATGATTATTCTGCTACTGTGCAGTTGTGCTGTTTGCAACAAAATTATTTAAAAAAAAATATTTCATAACAATACAAAAAAAAACGCACACCACACTTAATAGTGAGTAATAAGAAATCTAAAAAAAAGAAAATACATATTAAAATTACAACTAAAAGTATGATAACATTCTATCTAAAAAGCAGAAGCATGTCACCATCAACGTTGTCCTGTAGGGATACCGTCGGATCCCGATCATTATCGACAATAGAATCGGGTGGACTGTCTGCCCTTTGATGGACTCACACTTGTCTAGACCGTTTGCCCACTATGGACACTTGTAGAACTGCCGTTCGTAGCTATGTGACCTGCTCGACGTGGAGTAACAAAGACGACAGTCCGCAGCGGCATAGCACTCGCCTAGAGTTTCTCGAAAACCTTGAGATCATCTTCCTACAATAATTCAAGAGAGAACACGGCAGTCATAAAATTAGATTAAATAAAAAAAATTGTGGAAATTGAAAATAAGAAATGGTATTGAATGAAGAAACAAAAAATTGATTAAAAAAATCAGGTGTGAGGGCTCAGAGAACTCATTACTCCGACCAACCAATCTGTCACTACAAGAAGACAATAGACCTCGTAAAAAACAGGGTTCTTGGTTGTCTTTTACGCACACAAAACCAACCTCGCGAGTGTCACATATGTCTATCACCAAAAAAGGCCATCTCGAGGATCCTCAAAAACCATTTCGTCGAAAATAAAAGAGGAATTCAGTTGCCTTCATTCAAATTTCACAAGTGACACCAACCAACAGTGACTGATAGACCATCCGAAAAACCCAGAAAGGCCAAATGACTCATCATTGACCTCACAAGCCCATAAAAAAACATAAAACTTACATGGTGAAGAAAGAAGCCAAACTCATGAAAATTACAAAACCAAAAAAAAAAAAACAGGCGCGAGGGCTCAGAGAACTCATCACAATAGGGGTGTAAACAAACCGAACACGAACGAACAGAACTTATGTTCGTGTTCAGTTCGTTTGAAATTTAGTTTGTTTGAAATAAGCTCGTGTTTGAAATTGTTCATGAAAACATTGTTTGTGTTCGTTTCTTAACGAACGAGCCGAACATGATGTTCGCACGAACGACGAGCCAGTTTGACATCCCTAATATTAATATATATAAATAATATATTATGAATTATATAACTTATATTATATAAATATATAATATCTATATTAGTATATTACTAATATAATAAACTTATATTATATAAATATATAATATCTATATTAGTATATTACTAATATAATATATTAATATGTTATTATTAATAATTTATTATATATTATATTTTATAAAATTTAATTTTTTAAAATATCATAAATTATATATATATATATATATATATAATTATAATTTTTTTAAATTATTTTATATTTCGAACAATAACGATTCGAACACGAACGAACGCATCACTGTTCGTGTTTGATTTGTTTAATTAACCGAACGAAAAAAATTTGTTCATGTTCGTCTCATTTACTTATCGAACGAATTGAACACGAACTCAATGACGAACCGAACACGAACTGTTCGCGAACAACGAGCTTTTTTGACAGCCCTAATCTCAGTTTGTCTTGGATTCTCGTGCAACATTAGGATGATTATTTACTATTCTATATCCATGAATTCTTTNAAATATTTACATACACACCGCTTATTTCCTATGTATTTACATATTTATCTATTTTTGAGGTGATTGGGTGGTGTATATTGTAAGAAGAAAACAAAGTTTAGGATTAGATATGTAAATATATATAAGGATTGGGGGTTGTGTATGTAAATGTGCCTTTTATATGTTGAATGCAAGATGGGATTTGGGATGATCAAAGTGATTTGACTCTCCTTACATTTGTCAGGTGAATTGGTTAACTAATGCCAAGTGGGGAGTTGAGAGAGCTTGCCTCCAAATAATTCTTTTAAAAAGTCTTTCTTAGATTAGTATGTTTTGGTTGACCTGTTAAACAACAATATGAGGGAAGAGCTCTTCAAAATCATTGTTATGTTAGGTGTGAATGAGAGTTGATCAATATTTAGTGAAAATGCCAATGATTATATTCATTTTCAATTCAAAATTTAAAGCTTAAATATATGTGATGGTTGATTATTTAATTTTGTTGCATCAACAAAATTTTTGTTTATTTGAAGGGAGACTAAGCCCAAACAAAGGCTCATATGTTTGTATTAATCTTTTTTTTTTTTTTTAGTTTTTTATGTACCTTTTAGAGTCCTTAGGAAAGTTCAGTATTAGAAATAATGCACGAGAATGGGTTCTGAGGCATTAGATGGGTAGAACCACGTGACGGGGACCAGGAGGAATGTACTTATGCGGTGCCTGATTAGATTAACTTGGGGTCCCAATAACATAGGATGATAGATCCATAGTATCTTATATGAGCTATCCCTACCCGTTTAAGATTACTCGTCCCTTCATTTGCTCTCCCACTTTGAGTAATATCGCTCCTTTAATGCTTCATCAATGTCATCTCGTAAGCCCCGATTGCGGATATGTCATCGCCCATTTGGGATAAAGTGATTCACTCTCTTTCCTTATGGCGTGATTAGGCCTTGNATCTTTTTTTTTTTTTTTAGTTTTTTATGTACCTTTTAGAGTCCTTAGGAAAGTTCAGTATTAGAAATAATGTACGAGAATGGGTTCTGAGGCATTAGATGGACAGAACCATGTGACGGGGACCAGGAGGAATGTACTTATGCGGTGTCTGATCAAATTAACTTGGGGTCCCAATAACATGGGATGATAGATCCATAGAATCTTACATGAGCTATCCCTACCCGTTTAAGATTACTCTTCCCTTCATTTGCTCACCCACTTTGAGTAATATCGCTCCTTTAATGCTTCATCAATGTCATCTCGTATGCCCCGATTGCGGATATGTCATCGCCCATTTGGGATAAAGTGATTCACTCTCTATCCTTATGGCGTGATTTAAAGCATAGTGTGGTCCGTATGAGTTGACCTGGATATTTCATAAACATCAATTGTCGATGAGCCGCCACCCAATTAGGATGTGAGAGACTCACTTTCTGCCCTATGACTTAGTGAAAGCTTTGAAAGCGTCGAGATGCTCTTGTGAGATAACTATCCTTTGTGGCGCCCCTCTACTACTTGTCACTTAAATGTAAGCAGGATTCCTTTAATCGCGATATTCTTGGGCATCCCTCAAAATATAATTAACTAAAGGGATACATCTCTTTGGGAGTTGTTATTGATCCTAGAACAAACACACGCACTTAACTATCTAGTTATGGGTTGCTTTAATAGAGTGTTCTTTGCTGATATGTTTCCAAGACATTTTTTATCTGATTTTATTTGGACGTACGCTTTTGGGCTATCACGTGAAGTTTACTTTATGAAAGTTTTTCACTTTCTTTGTCTTATTTGTCTTCACTGTCGTATGTCCTTACATTACAATTCANAACTATCTAGTTATGGGTTGCTTTAATAGAGTGTTCTTTGCTGATATGTTTCCAAGACATTTTTTATCTGATCTTATTTGGACGTACGCTTTTGGGCTATCACGTGAAGTTTACTTTATGAAAGTTTTTCACATTCTTTGTCTTATTTGTCTTCACTGTCGTATGTCCTTACATTACAATTCCTCTCTTCTCTTAATTATTCACATTATCTGAAAGAGAGATTTACCCGGAAAAGGGAATTACAAAACAATAGACAATCTGATGATTCCTAAAAATAAAGAGAAAAAGAACAAAAATACACATCGAAGGTCAAGTGAATACCATCCATTTCATTAACTATTGACCACCACAGAACATCGTCGACCACCATGCATTGACCCCGTTGATCACCCTCAAACCCCCCTGTTCATCCTAATTAAGCCCCTTGAAAAATCATGATGTGCATTGCAGAATCGTGGCGTATGCTGCGNATTAACTATTGACCACCACAGAACATCGTCGACCACCATGCATTGACCCCGTTGATCACCCTCAAACCCCCCCTGTTCATCCTAATTAAGCCCCTTGAAAAATCATGATGTGCATTGCAGAATCATGGCGTATGCTGCAGAGTAATGAAACATCATGTGAACTAATAAAACATCCTACGCATTAATGCACCCCGAAGGTGGTGTAACAATGCACCTTGAAGATGTTGTAACAATTCACCTCGAAATGGTGTAATAATGAACCACAAATACGGTGCAACAATGTGCTCTGCATACGGTGCAATGATGCTTTTGAAGATGGTGTAATGACACATTCAACAATAACTGCTTACGACCTCCATACTTAGAATATGGTGACCAACTCTAGACTCCTAAAAATTTGTCTTCACAGCTCCCTACTACGACCTCTGGTCTATAGCCTATATGGCTCACTCTAACTTCAACCCCTTACTACGGCATTGGCGACCAACTATCCCTACTACAACTCCTCATTGTGATCTATGCGACCAACCATGACCTATGAGGCTATCATTTTGTGAAGCTCTCAACTCCAACATTTTTGGCTTACAAACATCATTACAACTCTGCTACGGCCTACGTCACCAATTTCGGCCTACGTGATCCACAACTCATAGACTTCCATACGTTATCATAACTAATTGAGTTCCCAACTATGGTCTCAATAGCATACGATGTTATTAAAGCTCACCACCACGACCTACATGACCAACTATAACGTATATGGTCCGCGGCTAATGCAGCTCCCAACTTTAGTGAATGTGGCCAACATTTGTTATCACATCTTATGCAGCTCCCAACTCTGGTGTTTGCACCTACCGACATTATTATGACTCCTTGTTATGATCTTTGTGACCAACTATGATATACGTGGCTCTCAGCTCATGTAACTCTCAAATCCAACATCCGCGACATATGAATGTTAGTGTAGCTCCCTACCACGACTTTTGAACTAATACTCCTGAAGCAATCATTTACGATTTGCATGGCCAAATACTACAATGGCTTTAAATTACGACCACTAAGACATGTACAGACTACAATCACTATCTATATTATTCACGATGGATTACTGCCTCCATATCAATCAACTCTTGCAACTGTTACCATCGAGAACTACAACCAAATTAAGACTATTATTGATGAAGTACTATTGTACATCTACGTGCTCAACTCTATAACTACATCTTTCATATTTCAGAAGAAGAGTGAAATTATATACTTACAATTAGAAAGTAGATTATTTCAGCCGGGCTAGGCCCCGTGGTTTTTTCTCATTTCTAAAATTTTTCACATAAAATTTTTTTTATGACTTATCTATCACTTTTATTATCTGAGTGAGTATTAAATTTTTGTGCAACGTTGAAATAAAAATTCATTACTCTATCGCCGCGAATCTTACGACATGCATCAAGAATGAAGGAAGCACAATTGAATTGGAGCTTGTAGTGAAGAGAGTTTAGGTCGNTAACTACATCTTTCCTATTTCAGAAGAAGAGTGAAATTATATACTTACAATTAGAAAGTAGATTATTTCAGCAGGGTTAGCCCCCATGGTTTTTTCCCCTTTCTAGAATTTTTCACATAAATTTTTTTTATGACTTATCAATCACTTTTATTATCCGAGTGTTAAATTTTTGTGCAACGTTGAAATAATAATTCATTACTCTACCGCCGCGAATCTTACGACACGCATCAAGAATGAAGGAAGCACAATTGAATTGGAGCTTGTAGTGAAGAGAGTTTAGGTCAGTTGGCTTCAACAAAATCAAACTTATAGACATGTGAGAAAAAAAACAAATGCCAAACTTATCGATTGGGATTCTCGAGCAATGTAAATAGACATGCCATTAAAAAGCCTTCTACTACAAAAATACGACAAAATATTTTCAGGGATAACATTCCCCAACACCAATCAACACACATGAACACAAGTAAGCATGAACATAATTAATATCAAGCACATAAAAAATAATACAATAATTAGAGCTTTAAATGATTTAAATTTTCTATAAAAATTGTATATTGTCTAAATAATGTATTAATAAAAGAACCCTAAATATTAATNATACGACAAAATATTTTCAGGGATAACATTCCCCAACACCAATCAACACACATGAACACAAGTAAGCATGAAAATAATTAATATCAAGCACATAAAAAATAATACAATAATTAGAGCTTAACATGATTTAAAATTTATATAAAAATTTTATATTGTCTAAATAATGTATTAATAAAGGAACCCTAAATATTAATATCAGAAAAATAATTCAAAAGGGAGGACTCTGCAAATGCTAAGAATTTTTAATTTTTTATTCAGTTGTAGAAAAATATTCATTTTTAAATAATAAAAACCTTTTTTTTTTCTTAATTGCTTTTCTTTATCTCACAAATAAATATATTTTATATTTAAACCTCGTTTGGATCGAACTTCTCCAATTACTATAATAAGCTTTACAAAATAATGATTTTCTAAAAATAAAGAGAATATCATATCTGTTCGAAGAGCTAGTTGTAGATAATCACCAAAAAAAGAAAGGAGAATTGAAGGAAAAAAGATAGAAGACAATATGAGAGGGATAAAGTGATTTGTGACCATATCAACTAATTGTACTCCTATTCATCGATATTGATAGAAAAATATTCTTCAATATTGTTTGGACCCACAAATCTTCTAGTGAATAGAGCAACTTCTGAGAAAGTTGCAATTTGAATTATAAGAAAACTGCCTGTCTGTCTGATATATTGGATATTTTCAGACAGTTTTTTGCATNTAATTGTACTCCTATTCATCGATATTGATAGAAAAATATTCTTCAATATTGTTTGGACCCACAAATCTTCTACTGAATAGAGCAACTTCTGAGAAAGTTGCAATTTGAATTATAAGAAAACTGCCTGCTTGTCTGATATATTTGATATTTTCAGACAGTTTTTTTGCATAGTCATCACACTTTAACATTTCATGTTGAGAAAAATAGCCTTTTCACCATAAAAATTTCTAGAAAACAGTAAAAAGGAAGTTCCTAGACTGAAACTGTAATGTTAGTAGGAGATAGAAAACTGTCCCAAACAAATGTGAGTTAGAATTAATTACCTCTTTGTTATGTTGGTAGAAGGACACAAAATAAGATATTTATGCATGGAAACCCCCACCATTGCCTAATTGCCTTTGAACAACTAATAATTAAAAGAAAATCAAAGGTGAACATCACAACAAAAGAAAAAGGTTATATGCATAAAACAAGGATAATACATGTAAAAAGGAAAAAATAAGACAAAAAAATGGATTTCAAATAATTGTTGAGATGTGCAATGTAAGGTGCATGAATATTTGAATATTATTTATTTGCTTTCAATAAGGATAATCCTAGAGAGCATGTGCAAGTTGATGGTGAGGGGTGACATGTAATTTCCTTGGATGTGGAGATACAAGCCAAGGTCAAAGCTGACTCTTCACAAAGAGATGCATGCATGCATTGTTGGATATCTCAGTTGGTGTAGGAGAGACTAAGAAAGCGAAAGTGATAGAGAGGAAGGCTTTGAGAGTGAAAGAGAAGAATGTTATGGAATAAAAATTACTTTTTTAATTAAGATATTCAGCCATAAATTATATTAGGATGGGTTTAAAACTTCTAGATTTGATTTGAGANATTACTTTTTTAATTAAGATATTCAGACATAAATTATATTAGGATGGGTTTAAAACTTCTAGATTTGATTTGAGATTTAATACAATATAAATTTTTCATATGGGTTGTTCAATAATGATTGCGGTGCTTCGGGTATGGGTTTAATTGAGCAAAGCTGACTCGTGAGCTGAGCCTTAATGAGCTAACAGGCTGAGCTCAAGGCGACCCTGACTCAACTCGTTAGCTCGTGAGCCAGTTCGTATAAAAAAAATGTTTAAAAAAATATATTTTTTATCAATATTCTAATTCATAATACNGAGCTGAGCCTTAATGAGCTAACAGGCTGAGCTCAAGGCGACCCTGACTCAACTCGTTAGCTCGTGAGCCAGCTCGTATAAAAAAAATGTTTAAAAAAATATATTTTTTTATCAATATTCTAATTCATAATAGTTTTGACTTTGAACATTTTGAATATGATTCTAAATTAAAATTTTATTATATGATATTTTATTTCTATTTTTTAGCTATTCAATTCAAATCAAAAGACAAAAAGTGAGCATTATTTGAACATATCGGATCACTAAAAATCAAACTAATTTCTAGGTATTTATACATCTAAACTTTAATTTTTACATATGTACCACCTTACTTTTAGATGGAATAAATGTAAAGAACTAAGGTTTAGGGTATTAGATATGTAAATATATGNATTCAATTCAAATCAAAAGACAAAAAGTGAGCATTATTTGAACATATCGGATCACTAAAAATCAAACTAATTCCTAGGTATTTATACATATAAAGTTTAATTTTTACATATGTACCACCTTACTTTTAGATGGAATAAATGTGAAGAACTAAGGTTTAGGGTATTAGATATGTAAATATATATAAGAATTGGATGATATGTGTAATGTGTATAAATGCCTCTTAAGTATATTAATTCCTTTAATGTATTTAAAATTAAATAATTTTAAATTTTTTTTAGATTTATCTACTAGAGATGCTTATTTTAATTATAAATATCTAATATTTTATAAATATTTGACATCTCAGATGGCCAAATTTATTTATTTATTTTTTTGTTGTGCTTGTCAGCACTTGACTTGAGTATATCTGGACATTAATCCGAATATTCCTAATATTATTGGGTATATCTAACTAAAATGCACTATTTTTAATTATAAATTTATTGAAAATAAAATATAAATGCCTTCGAAATACTATCTTAATATTTTTTTGGCTTAAAATTTAAATAATTTAGGATTTAGGGTCTGTTTGGGGCAGATTGTGCATTTCAGGATAAGCAGTTTATCATGAAATGCAGCCCGCGGGTCGACCGCGGGGGTCGACCCGTGGCCTGCTTTTAGTGTAAAAAACTCAAACGCAGCAGACAGTATTTTCAAAAACACGCAAACTAAACGATTAGACGACATTTTCAAAAACACCGCCGCACTTATAAGCTGCCCGGCCTTAAATACATCTTAATACATACTTAAAAAAACAATTTTTTTTTGCTTGAAAGCCCCGCGTTGACTTTATAATCCTTATTGTACNGGTCGACCCGTGGCCTGCTTTTAGTGTAAAAAACTCAAACGCAGCAGACAGTATTTTCAAAAACACGCAAACCAAACGATTAGACGACATTTTCAAAAACACCGCCGCACTTATAAGCTGCCCCAAACGGGGCCTTAAATACATCTTAATACATATTTAAAAAAACAATTTTTTTTTGCTTGAAAGCCCCGCGTTTACTTTATAATCCTTATTGTATTCTGGTGCTGCCAAATACAGAATTTTGTTTAGTGGTTTTGACTTTTAAGAAATAATAAAATAAATAATAAAATAAATAATAAATAAAAGAAATAGTCAAAGGGTTGGCCTGCCGGCCATGATTTAAGAAAAAAAAAGGACCAATGAAATTTTTATATTTGAAGCAATTTTATTTTTATAAATGAAGATCAAGAAGGATTTGACTTATTTATTAAGATACAACTATTATTAATTAACACAAGAACATAAGTAATTATTAGATTAGCTTAGAACATGAATATAAACTCTTGCGTTATCTTATGCTAAGGTTTTGAACTTTGTAATTATTTTTAAGAAATTGTCGCTTATGACTATGAATTTTAGTCGTTGTAAGTCGAATATGGACATGAAGTCTATGGTTTCAATAAAAATAGAACTAAATAATTCAATTCAATACAAAATTTTATATTCATGCATCAATAAAAAAGTTAGGATGGATACGTGTATCTGTGTGTGTGTGAAAAACATGAAAAGATGAATGTCATTAGCATTGTCTAATGATGAATTGAGAGGATTAACCCTCCTTAATCTTAGAGAAAGTATTAGTATAATCTAATTGAAGTTGAGATGTTGTTATGTCTTTACTGAAGGTGATAAAATGAGGTTGAGATAGATTCATACATTCTCTGGGAGATGAAGTGGGACAGATGGAGTGACATAAAATTTGGGAGCCTTGGTNTAAATTTCAAACGAACCAAACACGAACACAAGCTCTGTTCGTTCGTGTTCGGTTCGTTTACACCCCTAGTTTAGGGTATTAGTTATGTAAATATATATAAGAATTGGATGATATGTGTAATGTGTATAAATGCCTCTTAAGTATATTAATTCCTTTAATGTATTTAAAATTAAATAATTTTAATTTTTTTTTAGATTTATCTACTAGAGATGCATATTTTAATTATAAATATATAATATTTTATAAATATTTGAAATCTCATATGGCCAAATTATTTTATTATTTTCTTTTTTGTGCTTGTCAGCACTTGACTTGAGTATATATAGACATTAATCCGAATATTCCTAATATTATTGGGTATATCTAACTAAAATGCACTATTTTAATTATAAATTTATTGAAAATAAAATCTAAATGTCTTCCAAATAGTATCTTAATATTTTTTTGGCTCAAAATTTAAATAATTTAGGATTTAGGCTCTGTTTGGGGCAGAATGTGCATTTCAGGATAAGCAGTTTATCCTGAAACGCAGCCCGCGGGTCGACCGCGGGGGTCGACCCGCGGACTGAGTTTATTGTAAAAAAACTCAAACGCCTGCGGACAGTGTTTTCAAAAGCACGCACACCAAACGGTTAGGCGACATTTTCAAAAACGCCGCCGCACTTATAAGCTGCCCCAAACGGCCCTTAAATACATCTTAATACATATTTAAAAAAACAATTTTTTTTGCTTGAAAGCCCCGCGTTGACTTTATAATCCTTATCGTATTCTGGTGTTGCCAAATACAGAATTTTGTTTAGTGGTTTTGACTTTTAAGAAATAATAAAATAAATAATAAAATAAATAATAAACTAAATAATAAATAAAAGAAATAGTCAAAGGGCTGGCCTGCCGGCCATGGTTTAATTATATTTGAAGCAATTTTATTTTATAAATGAAGATCAAGAAGGATTTGACTTATTTATTAAGATGCAACTATTATTAATTAACACAAGAACATAAGTAATTATTAGATTAGCTTAGAACAATGAATATAAACTCTTGCTTTATCTTATGCTAAGGTTTTCAACTTTGTAATTTTTTTAAGAAATTATCGCTTATGACTATGAATTTTAGTCGTCGTAAGTCGGATATGGACATGAAGTCTATGGTTTCAATAAAAATGGAACTAAATAGTTCAATTCAATACAAAATTTTATATTCACGCATCGATAAAAAAGTTAGGATGGATACGTGTATATGTGTGTGTATGTGTGTGAAAAACATGAAAAGATGAATGTCATTAGCATTGTCCGATGATGAATTGAGAGGATTAACCCTCCTTAATCTCAGAGAAAGTATTAGTATAATCTAATTGAAGCTGAGATGTTGTTATATCCTTACTAAAGGTGATAAAATGAGGTTGAGATTGATTCATACATTCTCTAGGAGATGAAGTGGGACAAATGGAGTGACAGAAAATTTGGGAGGCCCGGTAATGGTAAGGAAAATTCTCATTTTAGAGGCAAAGATGATGATCCCTAAAAGCCACAAGTTCATGTGGGAAGGTGATGGGGGCTATTAAAAACGGGTGTAATGTTATTGGATGTTGGAGCAGACATGAGCTTAAGTTAACATTGAGGCAACACAATAAGGTTAAGGTGGTCACTAAAGATCGTGGGATCATTCATCCCTTAAAAGGTGGAGGTGAATTAAGAGACAAGCTAGCAAAGGTAGATTATAGGGGCATGTGAAAATGACTATATTGGCTCTCCATTAGGGAAGGAAGATGCACTATTAAGAATATACAAAAAATTTGTCTAGGCCATCGAAGCCAAGCGAATCAATCCTTCTTTGGATGTAAAGATGACACACCTCAAAGATGAAGAAGAGGTGGCATATGAATAGAGTTACATTCAGTAAAATCAAATTATAAAATTGAGTATAAATTTCAACTCAATATGTTGTTAAAACTTGATATTGAATAATTTTTATAATGTAAATAAAAAATTTTTAATTTAATTATTCATTTAAATCAAAGCATTCTTTTTAATATTGTGAAAATAATCTTACTCGTGACATTTGATCAAGCAATATTTTATTTTAGAGATGTCAAATTTGTTTGGAACAATGAGACAATTTGGACATTGTTGTGTAGTTTGTTTGTGAAATGAGATCTCAATTAAAAACTTTTTTTGTGGATAAAATTTAGATATTAAAAAGGCCCGCACATTCAAATCCACATAAAAATTTTGTTATTTTGAACATTTCTATATATGTGTCGTTNGATTATAGAGGCATGTGAAAATGACTATATTGGTTCTCCATTAGAGAAGGAAGATGCAGTATTAAGAAGAAATGAAAAAAATTGTCTAGGCCATCGAAGCAAAGTGAATCAATCCTTCTTTGGATGTAAAGATGACACACCCCAAAGATGAAGAAGAGGTGGCATATGAATAGAGTTACATTCAATAAAATCAAATTATAAAATTGAGTATAAATTTCAACTCAATTTGTTGTTAAAACTTGATATTGAATAATTTTTATAATGTAAATAAAAAAATGTAAATTAAATTATTTATTTAAATGAAATTATTCTTTTTAATATTGTGAAAATAATCTTACTCGTGACATTTGATCAAGCAATATTTTATTTTAGAGATGTCAAATTTGTTTGGAACAATGAGACAATTTGGACATTGTTGTGTAGTTTGTTTGTGAAATGAGATCTCAATTAAAAACTTTTTTGTGGATATAATTTAAATATTAAAAAGGCGCACACATGCAAATCCACATAAAAATTTTCTTATTTTTGAACATTTCTATAAATGTGTCGTAATTTGTGATAACAAAGACCATGTAAATCATGAAATTTAATTTATAATTTCATAATGATGGAGATTTTTTCTTAGTTTACATAACTTATCAGTCTCACATTTAGCTATAAGGTAAAGAGCTTAGATTGAACTTAGTGATGCTCTATAATAACTACAACTTTCCTTGGGCCCGCTAAGCCAAAAAAAAAAAAATCAATGTGTTATTACCAAAAAGTGGGCTCTATACCTTTACCTTGGTGTCAAAACCCCTTACTAGANCTTAGATTGAACTTAGTGATGCTCTATATTAACTACAACTTTCCTTGGGCCCGCTAAGCCAAAAAAAAAAAATCAATGTGTTATTACCAAAAAATGGGCTCTATACCTTTACCTTGGTGTCAAGACCCCTTACTAGGGAAGAGTTGAAATATTTGGTTTGGCACAACTAACTCCTCCTATACTTGATCCTTGAGCATGCTAAGTTGGGACTGAAAAATACCCTAATACATGAATATTATGATTTAAGAGAATTATGGAGAACCAAAATCTAAAACTCATTACATAAAACATAAAAAATCATATAAACATTACCACCTACTTTTCAATTTTTATCTTCCTTTCATTAGTAGGAATTGATTGTTACAGTGGTCATGAGTCTTGACATATCTCACGTTATGATGACAAAAAAAAAGGAAGAAGAAGAGGAAAATCCTCTGTGCACACATATGCAAGAAAACTTATTTGCTAACAATGAGGCTTTAGTTTCTTTTAACTCCACCGTCAGATCGAACGTGTATTAATCTAAGTCAAAATTTTTAAAGATGGTAGGTCAAAGGATATTGCATGTAGTTGATACAGACTATGTGTTGTGAAGCATCAAGATACACACAAGTATATGTGCCACCCAAGTAGTATACAAAATTGAGTTTAAGTATTGATCCAATGGGGAACGAATGAACTTCCAAAGTCAAAAAAAGTTCTAGTCTATTAGTTTCGAGTATAAATTTAAGGTTTGAAATTTGGTGATTTAAGAGTTTCTAATCCTATTTTTTTTGCAAAAAAATAAAATTAAGTTTATAACTAGTTTTGAGTTTGAACATGTGATAAAAAAATACTTGAGTTAGTCCTATACAACCCATTCTATCTAAGTGAGTCTGATGTAGTTGATAATCACAAACAATAGTTTTCATTAGCCCCTCCCAGTGATCATAAGAAAATTGAGGTTTCATATTACAATTAGTGTCTGAACCATACAAAAACCTCAGTATTTGTAAATTTCTCTACACGATTGCACCGCTCAAATGTCAAATTCCTATTCTTTTAGAGCAATGTATGTCAACCTAATTGTTTCACTAGCCTAATTCTTTAGTACTAGATTGCAACCCATATTAACATTCTAAGTGGCAAGTTTATGAGTAAATTATACACAATATGTTAATATATCAACATAAAATCAAATTACTCTCAATCACACAACATAGACTTTGCTAATTTGCATATAATCCATTTTTAAGGGAGAGAAAAGTTTAAGTCATACACATTACAGATGAAAATAAATTAACAATATTACTCAAGCCTACAAGTTCAATGTTCTAGTTAGTATCCTTTTACTCTTCATAAAAGAAAAAAGTAGTAAATATAACACTAAAGTGATAGCAATAAAAACTCTTTATACTACCTTACCTTGATAAAAGCAGAGCAAGGCAGCAAAATCACTTAGAACCTGACATTCTTCACACTTTGCTTTCTTTCTTACCCATTCTCCCTCTCTCACTCTCTCTCACACACACACACACTCTCTCTCTCTCACACTCTCATTCTTTCCACTATTAATAGTTGGGATGACCTCTCTCTTGAAGGATGAGTAGACTAAATAATAAAAAAATAATTATAAAAAGGCAATTAAGGCCATCCCTTTCATAATGAAAAGGAAATTTTAATAACTTGAAGTAGAAGGGAAATGGAGGTAATTAGAATAAATTACTTTGTCCTAAATTGTAGAGTAGATATATTGATCTTAATTTAATGGATGGGTGTAGATCACATGATATCCATTTTATTAAATATAGAAGTGTAGAAAAAATGACCTAGAATTGGAAGTACATAAGGGAATTTCAAAAGTACTAGAGGTATCATGACAATCCTATATTTAAATACAAATAAATGACCTAAAATCTGTGATAGTACAAGTATTTGAAAAAAAAAATAGAATGACCAATTACAGAAGATTTAGATAGTCTCCTAAATAAGAGGGAGAGGTGGATTAAACAGCTAAAAGTCAATAGTGTAGAGTGACTTTAGAAATTAAGATAGCCCATTAGCTAGAGCACCTATCAAAATCTTTTCCTAAATGAAATGAGGTAAATTGAATGACTCGAAGTCAATGATATAAATCCAAAAATTAGAATTGTCACTTAGAGCAAAAAGTCATAATGGTGTCTCTATAATCCTTTATGATTCCAAAGCTTAACATGTAAAAAATAAGACTTGGTGTTTATTTATATATTTTGAAGGGTATATTCATGTCATTTTTTAATATTATATTAGATTATTCTTATCATCAATGAATGCATTAAATTATAGAATGTCTTGATAAAAATAAAATAAAATAAAAACCAATGATCATGCCCTATGGCCTACTCAATTGAACCTCAAGATCAAGTTTGTTGGCATATTGATATATGTGTTTTCAATGAATTCACTAATTAAAAGTTCAAAACTATTGAAATTTTGCGAATGGTCAGTGTGCCTGAAATTTTAAAAATTACAGTATCAAAATGAATATTGATAAAGCCTAGAAATCAAAATTAATCATTAAAGTTGTTGACGACAGGCTATTATTTTTTATAAAAAAATAATTCTTCTCCTTGAGAACAATCATATACCAATATAGCCACAGAGAAATAGTTCTATTAGGATGGAGTAAACTGAAATAGCAGTGTTTTGGAACAATTGGACATCATAATCCAGCCTGCACAATTGATAAGTAAAAGATAGAGGCAAGTTACAGTTGATCAACTTGGGCTTCAAATATGCCTGAAATCGTACAATTATGACTTCCTTAAGAATTGTTGTTATAACTAATCATTTTGATATTACATATATGCATCATTAAGAGATTGCCTCATCCCTAGCTAAAATATTCTTTTGACTTCATGATCTCTAGTTTGCTCTTCTCCACATGAATTGCTTTAAATGCCCAAGGATGAATGCATTTAATTCACACCTTGTGATTATCTATAAAATTCCTCTTAACCAAATGATAATCTTAAAATATATTTAAGAAAAATATAAACAATTAGCAATTTAGTTAAGTGTGAGTAAAATTTAAATTTTGTAGAGTTAAGTCGGTGCAATGCACTTCAGTCTAACCGTATGACTAAGCATGCTCACTTCCAACATATTCAAGTGTACAACTATTATTATAGTATGTCGGCACTCCCANCATGAATTGCTTTAAATGCCCAAGGATGAATGCATCTAATTCACACCTTGTGATTATCTATAAAATTCCTCTTAACCAAATGATAATCATAAAATATATTTTAGAAAAATATAAAAAAAAATTAGAAATTTAGTTAAGTGTGAGTAAAATTTAAATTTTCTAGAGTTAAGTCGGTGCAATGCACCTCAGTCTGACCGTGTGACTAAGCATGCTCACTTCCAACATATTCAAGTATACAGCTATTATTATAGTATGTCGGCACTTCCAGCCGTTGAATGGCACGTGATGTGCACATGCCTCAAATCTTTGTGCACCCCACTTTAATCCGTATTATTCTTCAGATTAGCATTTTGGAGACCCAAATCTGAGATTAAAGAATTGCTTTCANCCGTTGAATGGTTGGGGCGCACGCACGTGATGTGCACATGCCTCAAATCTTTGTGCACCCCACTTTAATCCGCATTATTCTTCAGATTAGCATTTTGGAGACCCAAATCAGAAATTAAATAATTCCTTTCATGATTCAACGCTTCAAGGCAGAACTCTCTCTCTCTCTCTCTGTATATATTNTGATTCAACGCTTCAAGGCAGAATTCAAAACCATCTAAAAAGAATTGTCTGCATTTATAAAATATTGAACTCTTTCTCTCTCTTCTTTCTCTCTCTTCTTTCTCTCTCTATATGTATATATTTATATATGCAACATACTAACTAAGAATGATAATTAGGATAAAATAGAATTGATAATGATGGCGAGGAGGAGGTTGAAATTGTTAATTGAAGAAATAAAATGGTCAGCTCCAATATATGTAGCAGCCGACATACAACCTTGGGACATGTTTGCATGATTGCATTGACTGCTATTTATAATTCTTATACATATATATATTAAAGTATGATTAATTCAAAGTTGTATTTTGCTAAATTGGGGGTTGAAATGCATTGAAATGATGAGAAGTATATGTGCAAAGGCGAATGGTAATTTAGTCTTGTTTAGTTGTCTTAATTTAGTTCAAGTTATATTTTGTAGATGGCAGAAATCAAGAAGAAGAAGTCTTATTTATAAAGCAAGAAAAAAATTTGTGTGCACTCTCACATATACATAAAAACGGGCACGTACACATTCACATGGTGTCGACAATCATTTTAAAGACGAACCCTGGTTGAACTCATCCTCATCAAACATGTCACGGTGTGGGTCTATTGATTGTTATTGTGGTTGAATTCAGCTCTTTTTGTATTGAATAATACAATTATTTAGATTAAGTTTAAGAAAGATCGGTAGATTAGATAATTAGTAAGACATAACCTAGAAATTTCTCCTTCTTTTTAAGGGCTTGTGTTCTAATTCAAGATTTTCAATACAACTACTAAACCTATGAACTCACCCTAAAGCACCAGATAATAANAGTTGTCTTAATTTAGTTCAAGTTATATTTTGTAGATGGCAGAAATCAAGAAGAAGAAGTCTTATTTATAAAACAAGAAAAAAATTGTGTGTGCTCTGGAAGATACATAAACACGTGCACATAAACATATACATAGTGTCGTCAATCATTTTAAACACTTTAGTCTTGACGTATGAACTCTGGTTGAAGTCATCCTCATCATGTCATCGAATGGGTCTATTGATTGTTATTGTGGTTGAATTCAACTCTATTTGTATTGAATAATACTATTTTTTATATAGATTTTAAAAAGATTGATAGATTATATAATAAGTAAGACATAACCTAAACATTTCTCCTTCTTAATAGGAATTCAAGATTTTCAATACGGCTACTAAACCTATGAGCTTACCCGAGAGCATCGTATAATAATTTATGTTTAGCATAAACGTATGGCTTTTGTCTGTCGGTTAGGTATCTGATGGCTATCATAAAATTATGATTTTAACATAAAATTATGGGTATTATCCATTCTTGAGCTATCAGACATTCCAAGCTATCAGTTATTTAGATTACTGGGAGGACAAAAAGCTACGTTGTTTGGGTCTTCAAAAAACCATTCAATTTCAATAAATTGATAAAATTATAACATTTATCAATGAGTTCGACTGTCAGAAATATGTTGAATTCTTGTAGTGTAATATTAATTTTCATGATCATGTTTGTTAAGAAGGCCAACACGTTATTGATAACAAACATGATACTTATCATTGTCAATATTATCAACACATCTTATCGATAATAAATTTAATATCTAACATCAACACAAACTCTTATTCCTAATATTAATAATAATGTTGATGTTTGCTATGCATAACAACATTAATGCCGACAATTAATGGTCATTGTCAATCAATATAACCAAAATGGATGGNTCAAACAAACAAACTTTAGTTTAGATTCAACAATGTCATTTGGACGTCTATCTTCAATACTGAAGCAAACAACCATATATACCTCATAAAGTCTTTGATGTAAGAAATAAAAGTACAGCTTGAACAGNTTTTTTACCATAAACGTACGGCTTTTGCCCGCAAGTTAGGCATCTGATGGCTAACCAACAAGTATGTTTTTTTTTACGCTAACTCATGGTTTGTAACCGTTAGTTACGTAACCGACGACTTACAAAAAAGTTATGATTTTAAAATAAGATTGTGTGTATTACCTATTGGTGAGATATAGACATTCCAAGCCGTCAGTTTTTTGGAGCTACGTCCTTTGTGTCGTCAAAAAATCATTAAATTTCAATTAACTAATAACATTATGACATTCATCAATGGCATTTTACTGTCAGAAATAGATTGAATTCAAGTAGTGTAATATTAATTTTCATGATCATACTTGTTAAGAAGGCCAACACTCATTATTGATAACAACCATAGTACTTATCATTTTAAGTGAGATCAATACATCTTATGTATAATAAATTTATGAGGAAGCCCATCATCATCTTAAAGGTCATTGTCAATCATTATAACGAAAATTTATGAGGAAGCCCATCATCAATACATCTTATGTTGAATTCTTGTAGTGTAATATTAATTTTCATGATCATGTTTGTTAAGAAGGCCAACACGTTATTGATAACAAACATGATACTTATCATTGTCCATATTATCAACACATCTTATCGATAATAAATTTAATATCTATCATCAACACAAACTCTTATTCCTAATATTAATAATAATGTTGATGTTTGCTATGAATAACAACATCAATGCCGACAATTAATGGTCATTGTCAATCAATATAACCAAAATGGATGCTTACCAATGCCACCAAGCCATCTGCCTACATTCATTATTGTTGGTCTCCACTTTCATAAAGAAAACAATTAAGCAAATTATCAAGCTTCAATTGATAACTCCACTTCCTTAAAGCTCTAACTAATTCTACCATGAAAGTCATCTTCCATTGTTTATGTATACTACATTATATTAATTTCTTCTCCAATCATAAAAAGTGCATTGTCTGTCACATACAACTTATGCTAATGAAATCATTTTAATTGTACTAGGCCTTAATATTTTTGTATTTTTGTGTTTTCATTAGAAGACCTTATATCTCATTTAAGCAGCTCTTAGCTTATTAATCTGCCTTAGCATGAAATTTTCTTATAGATATAAGCTAATGAGATCTTTGTTATTATAACCATACCAGAACTTAGCAAAGGCATTCAATTTAAAGTCAACAATATAATAATCACATGTTGTACATTAAAAATGTGTCGATACTGATTCTGAGGAGATCTAACGGTCAAGAGGAGAATAGTATAAAGAAGGAGAACCAAACTAACATAAGACATGGGGCCCACTTATCTGTTTGAGTGCAGTCTTTTAAACCAAAGTCTGTAAGGAAAAGTCTGGTTGAGTCACAAAAGATGACTGAACGATCTAAATTCGAGACATTTGGTCAAAAACAAGACAAATAAATATCCAAGCCAACCAACATGCTGAAGTCAAATTGAGGGAATACCTGACCCTCAGCATCTCCAATCATATCGAGGATAACCAGTAGCTCCCCCATATATTATCAAGGGTCCATAACTAGACTAACTCAATTGACTGAACTAATCTTAACAACCCAAAGTCAATCAAGCTCAGTCGACATACAATGTCGATTAATCCTAACCCACTGAACCAACCTTGTCGAGCCAAAGCCAAACAAACTGAGTTAATCGAGTCAAAGAGCAGTCAGGCGATAGGCTCATACTAATAGAATACTAAGAATAATCGTTACAGTTCTAAAAAATAGGGGCAAAAATATAATATCACTATAGTTTACTCTCTCCTATACAAATAGGGAGATCATTTCATAAACAAATGATAGCCAAATTAGCCCCAAAAAAATGGCATAGGTC
>JXCR01084843.1:104767-130072 GCA_002079205.1 Phalaenopsis hybrid cultivar | reverse complement strand
CCCTCTCTTCTCCCCGAAGCTTTCTCCTAGGAAACCCTTTCCTACTTCCAATCCGTCAAACCAACACCAACAAACCCTTAAATCCTTTTCTATTCCCTTATCGAGCCTCAGCTTCCATGAACAAAGAAGGCTCCGACGACCAATCAACGTAATGAACCATGTCTCCATGTGACTGCAATTTCAAACTGGTTTTATTTTATATGATTAATAAAGCTTTGTTTTTTTCTGGCAGCCATGGCGATAAGTTCCCTATAGCGAAACTGGCAGTGGTTGCGTTGGCTGCCGGCGTTCTGGCTTTGGGTGCGGTGGGGGATGCGGAGGCTGCGAAGAGCGGCGGTAGAGTCGGCGGGAAGGCGTTCCGATCGCCGTCGCCGAGGTCTTCAGGCCCGCGAATTAACAACAGTTCAAGGTTAGAATTCATAAATGATTGATGAGAAGGGTTTTGGGACTAGGTAAAATCTAAGGAGATAAGAGAAGCTATATTTTGATGGAAAAAACTATTTGTTTTTATTTTTTTGCTTGACAGAAACTCAAAGGAATCATCATTATTTATACTAATGGCACATCTTTAACTATGTTTAGAATTATTCCAACATATTTGTAATCTAATGTCTACAAGTAATTCTCTAAAACTCTCTTCTATCTTTTGCTACAAAAAAAAAAAAAAAAAATTATTTTTTTAAAATTTTTCTAGGAACATTTTACAATATAGCTCTAGAATTCCTAAATAATTATTCTAAAACATATACTCATCTTTAAATTTTAATTTAGATAACTAAAATTCAAATAATTTGCTAAACCCAACTGTAATAATGGGTCAAAATCAAAATTAACTTCTAACAAAATGAGGAACATTAACTTTTTATTCCAACTTACTACATTTGCAAATAAATGATTGAATTTTTCAGTGGGATTGTAGTATCTTGTTCAAATCTTATGTATTTACATATCTAAAATCTAAGCTTTACCATTTACTTATACAAGATTGTAGCATCTTGTTCATATCAAAACGTATACATGAAAAGTGAAAAGTGTTAAAATAGTCACCTTACTCTTTGAAGTGGGTTATTTTTGTTCCAGAGTTTATAAAAGTACTAATTTAGCTCTCAAACTCTTTTAATATGAAAAATGATTTTAGCTTTAATTTTAAGAGTGTGAGGACTGATTTGACACTTTTATATACTCTGAGACTAAAGTGACCTCATGTAAACAGTCAGAGGACTAGTTTGACAATTTTATATGAAACTATGTATATCACCATAGAGAAATTAATTTTGGTGATATTCTTAATATGATTTAAAGATTAAATGCTATATAAGTATATTTAAAATTTTGAATTTAAATACGTTTATGCATCATAATTGAAGGTCAAACATTGTTGAGTAGCTAAACCGATAGGATATAAGACGGCAAAAGTGTCAAAATTCATAAAAAGGCTAACTTGTATCCTAAAACCCTTTCTCCAATTTAAAAAAGGTTTCATAGACATGAACATTAAATTGTCTTTTTTATGTTCATTATTTTGGTTTATAAGGCTTTTGATTCATTATTTTAACATGTACTTAAAAAAATGAATATTTTATTCTATCTTTCACCTCTCTCTCCAAAGAGTGTAAACAACAACAAATAAAAAGAGGATGTAGTCTCAAAATAATAATGGTTATGATGAATACTTGCTTCTAATAATAAATCACTATTATACATTAGTTTTTTTTTATTAACCATATATCTTATGGGCATTGAATGAAGAGGTGTGAATGACTTTTACTTTTGAGAGAATATAGGGAACAAACATATGGAACATTTGGTCCCTGGACAACATAATATCTCTAGTTCTTAAATTCCAAAGGCAAGTCATCCAAGTATAGAAAGAATATTTAATAGAGAAGTAGACAACAAAGCTTTTTTGGCTTTCTCAAAATGATTAGCACCCCTCTTCTCTAATGTTTTGAAAGCAATTTAAATTTATAACTTTAGAGATTGGGATCTCTTTATTACCAGATTGAATGCAAGTGGTTGGAATTTTAAACAAAAGATGAAAATTTATGCTCACAATTTCTCAAAGTGAATAACCTCCAAGACATATATCTATAAAGGAGAGATTAGCCTCATTTTTAATAACAAGAGAAACACTTCCACACAAGTAAGATTCAATTGGGCGCATATCTTTTCTAAAGTAGGCATATTTTTTATTTACTTTGTTATATATTGGTTGATAAGACTCTGCACCGGGCATTATAACATACAATACACTTTCATCTTAGTCATAGAGACATAGAGTTGGAAATCCTACTAATAATTCTCAATGTCACAGCGGAATAGAATCGCAAGATTCGAGAAAACTAGAACTTTAAATTTTAAACCAGAAAAATAGACATGAATTTTATGTGGAAAAACCTGAGAACAGGAAGGAAATCACGGAGCCACACCACCACAAATTTCACTATAAATTTAAGAGAGTTTTACAAAAGATTGACACAAATTTCTTCTCCACACTCGCACAACGAAACTTACAGTGCACCACTCCACGTTCTTCCCACTGATCCTATGTATAAATGCACGTCGAAAAACATCAGAATTCTTCTTACCAACACTATTTACATTCACCAGGATTTTGTTGATGAACAAACAGTAAAAGCTACGCTCCAAGCCCGCGCATATGCTGTCCGAAATCATGACAAATAGTAGTTCTTGTGAAAACTGCTCCATGTGCCTATGCGCCTAGATTTGGGCATCTGGCGTCTAGTTCTATGGAAACAGGCGTCCCAGAGCTAGAAGAGGGCGTCTAAGAGCAAAATTTGGGTGCAGGACTTCCACCTTCTCAGTTTGAGAACACTCAATGGGTGCTTAAGTGCCCATAGCCCGACACCTTGCGTCGGGTGCACTGACTGCATGGAAGCCAGCATGTCTGTTGCTCATGGGTGCTACAATCAGACTCCACAACTAACACATAGTGTCTAGGCTAGCTCCTTTCTTTCTCTTTAGATATGTAGTTTGGTTTCATGAATTAAATGAAATTTATTAGAGGACCCCATCATATAAAAATGATTTGTTATAGTGTTAATCTTCTTTAAAATATATTTCAATAGGAACATTGACCTATGCTAGTACATAAGATAATTATTAACCAAGGATTTGGTTAGCTAAAAAAAGGAGATTTCTTTTTTTTCTTCTACACAACAAGCTTATATCTATGGAATAAAAGAGAACAATCCTTGNTTTCGATAGGAACATTGACCTATGCTAGTACATAAGATAATTATTAACCAAGGATTTGGTTAGCTAAAAAAAAGAGATTTTTTTTTTCTTCTATGCAACAAGCTTACGTCTACGGAATAAAAGAGAACAATCCTTTCCTTGAACACCATGGTAAACCAAAGGAATCCTCAAATAAGAAATAAGATAATTGCTTTGATTTTAATAGGAATCCCAAAAAATCATAGCACCCACTATGAAATAAGTAGCCACCTCCTCAGCTCTACAATTTATATCCTATTCTCAAACCTAAATAAAGTACTCTGAATAATAATTGTAACAAAAGCTNTATAATTTTTCATGTGAATATCATAGTCTTTCTCTAAAATTATTGAACCAAACTCAAAATATTGCTTTACATTATGAACATAGATTATATTTTTTAACAATAATTTATGCATTGCATTTTTTTGTGTTAAAACATAGTCTTTCTCATTTATTGATATATATATATATGAACAAGTGCCAATATAACATGTACTTTCTTCACCTTCATTTTCTTATAATTAGTAACATGTGACACTTTCTTCTCTCTTTANTATCAAAAGAAAACCCATTTAGTTTTTTTTAGCATCTCTTATAAAGAAAACTATAATTTTTCATGTGAATATCATAGTCTTTCTCTAAAATTATTGAACCAAACTCAAAATATTGCTTTACATATTGAACATAGATTATATTTTTTAAAAATAATTTATGCATAGCATTTTTTTTGTGTGAAAACATAATCTTTCTCATTTATTGATATATATATATATATGAACAAGTGCCAATATAACATGTACTTTCTTCACCTTTCTTATAATTAGTAACATGTGACACTTTCTTCTCATTTATTTGTATGTAATTAATTCATTGACTAACTTTATTCTAATGTACTTCGCATTATCTATATTAATATATGAGCTTGCCAACATTTGGAATATGATTGAGCTGATTTTTATGACTTCGTGCCCGTCTACTCACTCATGCTTATCATTTCGACATATTGTAATATTGATTTTAGGATTACTTCATCACACTCAAACATCACTTTATCAAAGATTTATCATACAAACTTAAAAATTCAAACTCAGAAATTCGTGTAAAATAGAGCACTCATACTCACACAACAACTTCTTTTCAGAAGCATTACTTTTTTCTTCCATCTTTCTTAGACGTTGAGTTGCTGAGCTTAGCACTCCCTGTGTAAAACCTGAAGAGGAGAAGATAAGTTACATGGAAAAAATTTGTGTGCGATAGGCGTACGCAACTCTGCGTGCGATATTGGGGTTATATCGAGGGTACAGGGGGGTTACATCCACGATATAACCCCTTGTAACCTCCCTGTAACCTTCTGTAACTTACGTGTAACCTACTGATAATTTCTTAATATATGGCGAAACTTATTTTAGGGTACAAGTAGGTTACAGAAAGTTACAGGGAGGTTACAAGGTGTTATACCGCAGATGTAATCCCATTGTACCCTCGGTGTACCCCAATATCGCACGCAGCGCTGCGTACATCTATCGCACGCAAATTTTTTCCTAATTTACATACATTGNCACTCATACTCACACAACAACTTCTTTTCAGAAGCATTACTTTTTTCTTCCATCTTTCTTAGAAGTTGAGTTGCTGAGCTTATCACTCCCTGTGTAAAACCTGAAGAGGAGAAGATAAGTTCCATACATTGAGAAGTTATCCACATCACATATTATTCATCAATGAAAGCAATCTCAACCATTGTTCTTCACCTTCCACACATTTCTCTCGTGCATTACTTAACAATTAAACTTCTAAGAAATTTATTTTTCAATAATGCTTTGGTAGTCAAAAACAGCAAAATAGTAACCTTGGTTTTTTCATTGAAATACCATACTATTTTAATCAAAATACAAAGATTAATTCAAAGATCATTCATTTTACAATGGAGGTATTGAAAAAACTTTGCAGAAAGATTATCGGTGCTCCATTCATTTCAATTAAAATGAAACTTTATTGACCGCAACGTTTCACTTTAACCAACATAAGTATCCCATAACTCACATTTACAGATTTACATACAAAAAGGAACATATATGTGCTTATTATAACAAGAGAACTAGAGAAACATATAATTCAAGGTATCATAACAAATATATATATGTATATATATCATCAAAAGTCTTCTTCTTCTTCTTCCCTCCGCCCTANAGTATCCCATAACTCACATTTACAGATTTACATACAAAAAGGAACATATATGTGCTTATTATAACAAGAGAAGCTAGAGAAACATATAATTCAAGGTATCATAACAAATATATGTATGTATATATATCATCAAAAATCTTCTTCTTCTTCTTCCCTCCACCCTGTCAATCTTCTAATTACAGTGGCGATGGCTCCCAACACTAAGATGGCGGCAAAAAACTCAAAGCCTCCGCCAATTCCTACGGCAATGCTTGGCCCCGGCACGAAGAACGTGAATGGTGACCATCCCCACCCACCGTAGAACGGAGAACCGTAGCCATAACCTCCTACTAGAGGTGGAGCACCTGGTGGGCTGATGAAGATGTTGGTCCTGCTCACAATTCAAGTCCCAAGTCATAAACCATAATTTTCTTCTCCCTCCAAGAACTCTCAATCAATGAAAAATGAAAATTTTTTTTCTTTCTTTTCTCTTAAATAATTTGTCCCCATTCTCTCAATTCCCGATTAGAGTGTGAGAATTGTGCAAATCAAATACAGATCAGAGTCTAGTATTTGATTGTTTAAAAGTTGTATTTTTAAAAAACAGTAGTTGTTAGATTCGTCATTTGTGTGGAACAATGCAACTTTGGCTTCAAACCACATAACTTTATACGGACATACCACATAATTCTTATATATTTACATATCTAACACCTAACATACCACTCAAACCTTTAATATCACAACAAAATACAGATACCACTACATTTTTAAAATTGAAATGCACATTTCATGCATAGGTTATGACACCAAAGTGTTGTAAGTGTAAATATCAAACTTATGGCGTTAGAAATGTAAGTACATAAGAATTATGGGGTATGTATGTAAATTTCCCAATTTTATATAGAGCTATAAGAGTAAACAGTAAAGAAAAGAAAAAAAATGTAGAAAAGCTGGCAGTGGCCTTTTCTTCATTCATACATTAAAAAGATAAAGAGGTAGAATACAAGTAGATAAAGAGGTAGAATACATGTAGAGCTGCAATGCTAGAATGCTGTTATAAATGGAAAGGCTATGATCATTGCCACAGTTTTGATCAAGTGGCTGAGATGAGAAAAGGAGAGACAGCGATTATGGTTATTACTTACTCAGTTGGCGCAGTGCTTAAGGGTGAATCATAGGCTTGTGTATGACAAATATAAGGGAGCAAAATTTTTCATTGGGTGACGAAAAATCCTAGAATCTGGATGGCTTCAATGCAAATGTTTATAAGGGTGCATGGGACATTGTTGAATTTATCAAAGCAGTCCTACACTTTTTCAAAACAACAAAGTTGCTTAACTATATCTTAAGCATTCTGCTACTGCTCTAATCCCCAAAAAGCTTAATGCCAATACCATCAATGACATTAGACCAATATCTCCTTGTAATATGCTTTACAAGTTAAATGATAAGCTTCTTTCTAACTAAATTAAAAACAGACTTCCTAAAAGTAGGCATTTTTTTTTCTCAAACTAGTGTTAGAATTAAATAATAATTGAACTCATGATTTGTAGTCACAGACAAAGGAAAATCATAAATGCCCATCCTCTCCCTCTAAATCACAGCAATAGCTACACACTAATTGTTCAAAATTGGATCCCTGTATCTCATCTGCCTCTGCACTGACTTCTACTTAAATGCGTTTAGATATAAATTTGCGTTACATGTCAATGTTGATGAGTCTGACATTTTTTCCAAATAAGTTAGAAACTTACATTCTCTATCTCCTCTATATGATTTCAAGTGGGAAAACGCCTTTTAAATACATTAATATAGCTATTTGTAGCGATAAATTGAAATATTTGATTTTCAGTCTTTGTTTGTCTCTTACGCATTGCAGCAATGGGAGCACATATATAACATAGAGCTTTTGTTACAGCTGTGCTGCTAGAGTATTCTTGTTAGGTGTAAGGTTGAAATGAACTAAGCCTTTAATAGCTGGACGGTCAAGATTTTATATCAGAGGGGTGGCTGCTTGCTTAATGGTGGATGGCAAAGTTTGTTGAGACCCCTATTACCGCCCCGCAAATTGATGAGGTTGAGGTTGATTGACAACTTGTCTCCGAGTTGAAAACGAGTTGTTGGAAAGGATTTAGTTTATATTTCAGTGACTTGAAAGTGAAAATGACATACATGTTCTTTTAAAAGAATGTGTTCTTAAATAAAGTGATAACCAGTCTCTATATGTTCGGTATGACCATTGAAGTGTTGCTATCGAAGAATTATAAGGAGATAGTTATTCATATATGAAAGTTTCCTATGAGTCATCTAAGCCAAATGATGCCAACATCAGCTTGCAGGATTTCTCGTTGCCGCCTCTTCAATACTAAATCAGAGGATCTAGTATGTATTTCAATGTGACGAGTAGCCCTCGGAATGTGTTCTATGACTCCTTGAATCATTGTGGTCATCCTGCTCTCGAAGTCGGCAAGTCATTATGCAACAAACTCCGTAATATCGTCCATGATCGGAATCTCTCTATTACTAGTGCCAACATCTCGTAGTGCTCCCCTTTAAGTCTTAAGGCATATCCACGCTCACTTCACGAAAAAGAATGTCAGATATGCATATCTTCGTGGGCATATCAACTAAGCTAGAACACTTGCAAACTGATGAGAGAGGAAAAAGAGTTCAGAATAGCTCACTTCTCTTGTAGATCACAAAGGAATTTCTAAGAGGGATAAAAAAATGCACCTCTCTAAATTCCATTCTCTCATTTATACAGTCCAAAGAGGATGTTATTTTCATAATACATAAGGAGAATGAAATTAAATAATAGTATATAAGAATTTAAGTAAATGTTGACCTCATGCTTCCAGGGCACGGACATCTGTCAGTCATACTTGTATCAGCTAGGCCAGGCTAATTCTCGTGCCTTGGGGTGAATTGCTGGTTTAAGTTGACTAGGTCAGCAAATTGATCTCGGCCTAACTGGCTAGCAGGCAAGCTGACTCGAGATGTGGGTCCAGATGGCGACATGACATCTAAGGGGAAGCTGCACCAAGTTGCATCAAATTACTTACACGATTGAGCCTGGCCACATTTGGTCTCATGAGTAGTATTTGCTCAGTCAGCATGTCAAATTTGTGTTGCGGGATATATAAGTGTACATATTTAGTTCATCGATCCTCTTATCTCTTTATAAATTTATTGTGAAAAGAACAAAAAAAATTAACAAAGGCAAACCATTTAATATTTTATTTATTACCAGCAATGAATGATTGATCTGGCCGAAGATTCCTCATGAATCCTTACAATATGGGCTTGGTCACTGAGGCGAGGTTCATGCTTCAAGTCTTTTGTCTTGACAGGACGCAAGTGATCGTGAGCTAGAGAATCCTAGAGAGATATTTAGCATCCCTGACAACTATCTTGCGACCAAGTTATATGACAAAAAGCAAAGAGATGAAGGCTTGTTAGATAAGAAAAAGAAGATGAAGACAGATGTGAGAATTGAGAAAGTAAGAGGAGACATACCTCCTATAGAGCCGTTAGTTAAGGTAGGGGCCAATTCGGGTTCTCGGGTTGTGTTCAAGAATGACCTACCCAACCCGAAATTGTTTGACCCGACCGGCCAAGAGCCAAATACTAAACGGGTTAACAAAGTCCAACTCAACCTGCTAACCCAAACTTGACCCACATGACGCATTTAACAAAAGAAATAATAGCTATTCATGTCAAATTTGAATCGATTTCAAGTAAATCTTGGATCGATTCGAGTAAATCTTCGGTCAATTTTGAGTTAGTGAGTTGAGTTCAAGTTAATTTCAGGTTAGTGGGTTAAACCAAACCCAAAAATTAAATAGATTGGATCCTTAACCCGAACCCGACCCAAAAATTATTTGGGTCAACCCAAATCCGATTTTTTGAGTGGAGCTCTATTTGAGTTGGTGTGTCGGGTAAATTTTTGACACCCCTAAGTAGAGGCGGCTCCGTCAGCTCCCACTGCAAGCTTGAACTAGTTCAAGGACATTTAGTTCCCTTTCGCTTGACATCACTATGGATGTTTTGTGGAGATTAGACTTAGTAGTGAAGGTTTGAATTGATGGGGTCACAAAGAACCTATTTTAAACCTTGTTGGCATGAGTGAGTGTTCAAAGGTACAGATAGTTGTTGACATGAATCCAAAATATTAGTTTTGGTAAGGACTTGCATAACATTCTATGATGAGGGGAGGCAAAAGTATGAGAAGGGAGCAAAGTGCGTAAGAGGTAGTATGGATTTGCATGTATGCTAATAGTGTTTGTTAGTGAAAGTTCGAATGAGAAAGGCGAGTTGGTTTGTGCGCATTAAGTGTACATAAAAGAATGAGAATGAAAAGAGGAAGTGACATACGAGTAATTAATGGTTGAATGCAATATGAGTCAAATTTGGTAGATGTAAAGGGAAACGTGAATTCATCAAAAACCACAAGATGAGCAATGATAATTTTGACAAAGGGGAAGGCATTTGTAACCTTTGTGCTCGGTTGAACATTACTTTGATAGAGCGGTGAAGGCAATAGTAAACTTTGTGTTTAGTTGAATAGCCAGAGAATATCATTGCTAGAACTCAGAGCAAGTGTATGGACTAATTGAGGCCGAAGCCAAGGGAAGCATTAACACTCAATTATGCACAAATGATCATAATTTGACAGTTTGAAATAGAAGGTGAAAGGTGATTTGTTTTGAGTAGTTGGAGATGGCATGCAATTGATTAAGTATGCAACGAGGAGTAGAGCCTTGGCCTAAAAATGGTAAGGTAAGTTGGCTTTGTAAAGAAATGTGTCAGATATCTCAATAAGGTAGAGTTATTTGAATACAATAGGGTGAGTAAAGGCAAATGAGCCGGTGGATTATGCCATGAGTGGCCAGATAAGATTGAAAAGCATGATTGTGTATTCTCCTCCGTCGAAGCCAAAAAAAAATAGCGAGTTAAATTGTTTTTAGCCATTGTTTAGAATGTGATAAAATTTCGTGTGGTTTCTAATTTGCATACATTGGAAAAATCAACAAAAATGATAAGTCATTAATAAAAGAAAATATAATATTTATATTTGGTAGTTCAGATACTTGGGGAGGGCCCCAACATCTAAATGTATGAGTTCTAATGGTTTATAATAATAATCAGATGATTGTGTGACATTACAAGAATTGAAAAAAGGAACGAGTGTAGGCATTTTGAGAGACAATTGAAGTTTGGAGATAGCGGAGACAATGATGGGGATGGCCAAGTCTATTGTGTCAGACTATTAGAGAGATGCAGGTTATTGTGAAAGCTTGAGAAATAAAAGCGAAGTGGTTGAAAAGAATGGATTATTGTCCATTTATACAGGGCCCTTGCGATAGCATCCAATTTGAGTTCATGTCTTTAATGAGGAAGTTGGCACCAATGAATAAGATAGAACAATTATTATCAGTAGTTAAAGATTGAATGGAAAGAAGGTTGTGATTGAGACTAAATGTGTAAGAGATAAGATAGAAATAACTTGTGAGATAGGAGAATACCTTGCCTTGAGTTTGCAATAGGGGTTTACTAGTCTTTCTCCATCAATTAGCATTAGGTCATTGCCAAAATATGGCTTGTTGAAGAGATGATTTATGATTGAGATGAGGTGAAAGANTCTCCCTCTTCCGACTCCTTCCTCTAAAAATTGCGAAAGACAATCGGCCGCAAAGCTTAGGGTTTATCGTTTGTGTTCGCCGCTCTCCTCCTCTTCCGAGTCATCTCCCTCTCCTCTCAAGATCGCGAAAGGGTTTCGGCGGCAAGAGCTTAGGGTTTTTTGTTTCTCTTCCTCTTCCTCCAATCAGTCGAGTCGAACACAAACACAACCTTCACAAACAATTTCGAACACGAGCCGGTATCGAACGAGCCGACCTTTACAGCCCTAATCTTGACTGGGGCTCGAATCCCCCCAGATGACTAATGTTATATGAGGGTGGTGTTTGAGTGTTTAGACGCATGGGTTCAACCAAGAGCTAACGAGTTGCGAGCCAGGGGTGGCTGGCGGTTCCACCCATCAACCATCTTTAAAAAAAAAATAAAATAAAAAATTATATAAAACTGATACGATTTTAAATCTCAAAAAATAAAATACATTTCTCTTGATCTGATAAGGGGGTAAATACATAGAATTGACTCACATCTGATACGATTTTTTTGCAAGGAGCCAAGCAACTACTACCACATGGTATCCCTTCGTTCGTATAGATAAGCCAAGCTTCCATTTTTTCTTTCCCGACTTGCTGCTGAGCACAAGCCGACAGTAACAGAGAAGAAAAAGAAGCTCTAAGACGCCATGGCCATTCCCCTCTCTTCTCCCCGAAGCTTTCTCCTAGGAAACCCTTTCCTACTTCCAATCCGTCAAACCAACACCAACAAACCCTTAAATCCTTTTCTATTCCCTTATCGAGCCTCAGCTTCCATGAACAAAGAAGGGTCCGACGTCCAATCAACGTAATGAACCATGTCTCCATGTGACTGCAATTTCAAACTAGTTTTATTTTATATGATTAATAAAGTTTTGTATTTTTTCTGGCAGCCAGGGCGATAAGTTCCCTATAGCGAAACTGGCCGTGGTTGCGTTGGCTGCCGGCGTTCTGGCTTTGGGTGCGGTAGGGGATGCGGAGGCCGCGAAGAGCGGCGGTAGAGTCGGCGGGAAGGCGTTCCGGTCGCCGACGCCGAGGTCTTCAGGCCCGCGAATTAACAACAGTTCAAGGTTAGAATTCTCAATTGATTGATGAGAAGGGTTTTGGGACTAGGTAAAATCTAAGGAGATAAGAGAAGCTATATTTTGATGGAAAAAACTATTTGTTTTTATTTTTTTGCTTGACAGAAACTCAAAGGAATCATCATTATTTATACTAATGGCACATCTTTAATTATGTTTAGAATTATTCCAACATATTTGTAATCTAATGTCTAAAATTAATTCTCTAAGACTCTCTTCTATCTTTTGCTACAAAAATAATTTTTTTTTTTTTAATTTTTAAGGATTAGTTTACAATATAGTTCTAGAATTCCTAAATAATTATTCTAAAACATGTGTTCATTTTTAAATTTTAATTTAGACAACTAAAATTCAAATAATTTGCTAAACCCAACTGTAATAATGGGTCAAAATCAACATTAACTTTTAACAAAATGAGGAACATTAACTTTTTATTCTTACTTACTACATTTGCAAATAAATGAATGAATTTTCAGTGGGATTTACATAAATACTGCACAAATCTTATGTATTTACATGTCTAAAATCTAAAATTTACCATTTACTTATACAAGATTGTAGTATCTTGTTCATATCAAAACATATACATGAAAAGTGAAAAGTGTTAAAATAGTCAACTGACTCTTTGCAGTGAGTTATTTTTGTCACAGAGTTTATAAAAGTAATAATTTAGCTCTCAAACTCTTTTAATATGAAAAACTATTTTAGCTTTAATTTTAAGAGTTTGAGGATTGATTTGACACATTTATAGACTCTGAGACTAAAGTGACCTCATGTAAATAGTCAGAGGACTAGTTTGACAATTTTATATGAAACTATGTATATCACCGTAGAGAAATTAATTTTGATGATATTTTTAAGATGATTTAAAGATTAAATGCTATATAAGTATATTTAAAATTTTGATTTTAAATACATTAATGCATCATAATTGAAGGTAAAAAATTGTTGAGTAGCCAAACCGATAGGAGATAAGACAGCAAAAGTGTCAAAATTCATAAAAAGACTAACTTGTATCCTGAAAACCTTTCTCCAATTTAAAAATGGTTTCATAGACATGAACATTAAATCGTCTTTTTATGTTCATTATTTTGGTTAATAAGGCTTTTGATTCATTATTTTAACATGTACTTAAAAAATGAATATTTTATGCTATCGTTCACCTCTCTCTTCAAAGAGTGTAAACAACGACAAATAATAAGAGGGTATAGTCTCAAAATAATAATGGTTATGATGAACACTTGCTTCTATTAATAAATCACTATTATACATTAGTTTTTTTATGAACCATATATCTTATGGGCATTGAATGAAAAGGTGTGAATGACTTTTTACCTTTATTTACGAAGCCAACTTACCTTACCATTTTTAGGCCAAGGCTCTACTCCTCGTTGCATACTTAATCAATTGCATGCCATCTCCAACTACTCAAAACAAATCCCCTTTCACCTTCTATTTCAAACTGTCAAATTATGATCATTTGCGCATAATTGGGTGTTAATGCTTCCCTTGGCTTCGGCCTCAATTAGTCCATAAACTTGCTCTGAGTTCCAACAATAATATTCTCTAGCTATTCATCTAAACACAAAGTTTACAATTGCCTTCACCGCTCTATCAAAGTCATGTTCAACCAAGCACAAAGGTTACAAATGCCTCCACCCCTTTGTCAAAATTATCATTGCTTGTCCCGTGGTCTTTGATGAATTCACGTTTTCCTTTACATCTACCAAATTTGACGCAAATTGCATTCAACCATTAATTACTCGTATATCACTTCCTCCTTTAATTCTCATTCCTTTATCTACACTTAATGCACACAAACCAACTCGCCTTTCTCATTCGAACATTCACTGACAAACACTATTAGCATACATGCAAATCCATACTACCTCTTACGCACTTTGCTCCCTTCTCATTCTTTTGCCTCCCCTCATCATTGTATGTTATGTAATTCCTTACCCAAGCTAATATTTTGGATTCATGTCAACAAGCATCTACACCTTCGAACACTCACTCATGCCAACAAGATTTAAAATAGGTTCTTTGTGACCCCATCAATTCAAACCTTCACTACTAAGTCCAATCTCCACAAAACATCCATAGTGGTGTCAAGCGAAAGGGAACTAAATGCCCTTGAACTAGTTCAAGCTCGCAGTGGGAGCTGACGGAGCCGCCTCTACATAGGGGTTTCAAAAATTTACTCGACACTCCAACTCGAATAGAGCTCCACTCAAAAAACCAGATTTGGGTTGACCCAAATAGTTTTTGGGTCGGGTTCGGGTTAAGGATCGCAATATATTTAATTTTTGGGTTTGGTTTAACCCGCTAACCTGAATTGACTTGAACTTGACTCACTAACTCGAAATTGACCTGAGATTTACTCGAAATCGATCCAAGATTTACTTGAAATCGACTCAAATTTGACATGAATAGCTATTATTTCTTATGTTAAATCCGTCATGCGGATCAGGTTTGGGTTAGCAGGTCGAGTTGGACTTTGTTAACCCGTTTAATATTTGGCTCATGGCCGGTCGGGTCAAACAATTTCGGGTTGGGTAGGTCATTCTTGAACACAACCCGAGAACTCGAATTGGTACCCCTACCTTACCTAACGGCTTTATAGGAGGTATATCTCCTCTTACTTTCTCAATTCTCACATCTGTCTTCATCTTCTTTTTCTTATCTAACAAGTCTTCATCTCTTTGCCTTTTGTCATATAGCTTGGTCGCAAGATAGTTGTCAGGGATGCTAAATATCTCTCTAGGATTCTCTATCTCACGATCACTTGCATCCCGTCAAGACAAAAGACTTGAAGCCTGAACCTCGCCTCAGTGACCAAGCCCATATTTATAAGGATTCATGAGGAATCTTCAGCCACATCAATCATTCATTGCTGGTAAAAAGTAAAATATTAAATGGTTTGCCTTTGTTAATTTTTTTATTCTTTTCACAATAAATTTATAAAGAGATAAAAGGATCAATGAACTAAATATGTACTTTTATATATCCCGCAACACATTGACTGAGTGAATACTACTCATGAGTCCAAATGTGGCCAACTCAATCGTGTAAGTAATTTGACGCAACTTGATGCAGCTCACCCTTAGATTTCATGTCGCCATCTGGACCCACATCTCAAGTCAGCTCGCCTGCTAGCCAGTTGGGCCGAGCTCAATTTTCTGACCAAGTAAACTTCAACCTGCAATTCACCCCATGGCACGCTGACATCTATACGCCACCGTAGGATTAGCCTGCCCTAGCTGATACAAGTATGACTGACAGATGTCCGTGCCCTGGAAGCATGAGGTCAACATTTACTTAAATTCTTATATACTATTATTTGCTTTCAGTCTCCTTAGGTATTATGAAAATAACATCCTCTTTGGACTGTATAAATGAGAGAATGGAATCCAGAGGTGCATTTTTTTTATCCCTCTTAGAAATTCCTTTGTGATCTACAAGAGAAGTGATCTATTCTGAACTCTTTTTCCTCTCTCATCATCAGTTTGCAAGTGTTCTAGCCTAGTTGATATGCCCACGAAGATTTGCATATCTGGCATACTTTCTCTTCTGCGAGATGTTGGCACTAGTGATAGAGAGATTCCGATCAACATGGATGATATTAGAAAGTTTGTTGCAAATTGACTTGCCGACTTCGAGAGCAGGATGACTACAATGATTCAAGAAGTTAGAACACATTCCGAGGGTGACTCGTCACATTGAAATACATGCTAGATCCTCTGATTTAATATTGAAGAGGAGGCAATGAG
Source organism: Phalaenopsis hybrid cultivar (assembly GCA_002079205.1). Taxonomy (NCBI): domain Eukaryota; kingdom Viridiplantae; phylum Streptophyta; class Magnoliopsida; order Asparagales; family Orchidaceae; genus Phalaenopsis; species Phalaenopsis hybrid cultivar. Next base: position 114,142 of record JXCR01084843.1, on the reverse strand, counting down.
AAATCCTGCAAGCTGATGTTGGCATCATTTGGCTTAGATGTTTCATAGGCAACTTTCATATATCAATAACTATCTCCATATAATTCTTCGATAACAACACTTCCATGCTCAAACCAAACATATAGAGACTAATTATCACTTTATTTAAGAACACATTCTTTTAAAAGAACAGCATGTATATCATTTTCACTTTCAAGTCACTGAAATATGAACTAAATCCTTTCCAACAACTCGATTTCAACTCAGAGACAAGTTGTTAATCAACCTCAACCTCATCAATTTGCGGGGCGGTAATAGGGATCTCAACAAACATTGCCATCCACCATTAAGCAAGCAGCCACCCCTCTGATATAAAATCTTGACCGTCCAGCTATTACAGGCTCAGTTCATTTCAACCTTCCACCTAACAAGTATACTTTAGCAGCACAGCTGTAACAAAAGCTCTATTTTATATATGTGTTCCCATTGCTACAATGTGTGTGAGACAAACAAAGACTGAAAATCAAATATTTTCAATTTATCGCTAGAAATAGGCATATTAATGTATTTGAAAGGGGTTTTCCCACTTGAAAATCATATAGAGAAGATAGAGAATGTAAGTTTCTGACTTATTTGGAAAAATGTCAGACTCATCAACATTCACATGTAATGCAAATCTATATCTAAACAAATTTATGTAGAAGTCAGAACAGAGGGAGATTAGATGTAGGGTTCTAATTTTGAACAATGGGTGTGTCGCTATTGCTGCGACTTTTAGGGAGAGAATGGGCATTTATGATTTTCCTTTCTCTGTGACTATAAATCATGAGTTCAATTATTATTTTAATTCTTACACTGGTTTCAGAAAAAAATGCCTAATTTTAGGAAGTATGTTTTTTATTTAGTTAGCAAGAAGCTTATCATTAAACTTGTAAAGCATATTACAAGGTGATATTGGTCTAATGTCATTGATGTGATTCATTAAGCTTTTTGGGGATTAGAGCAGTAGCAGAATGCTTAAGATAGTTATGCAACTTTGTTGTTTTGAAAAAGTGTAGGACTGCTTTGATAAATTCAACAATTACCCATGCACCCTTATAAAAATTTTGCATTGAAGCCATCCAGATTCGAGGATTTTTCATCACTCAATGAAAAATTTTTCTCCCTTACATTTGTCATAAACAAGCCTATGATTCACCCTTAAGCATTGCCCCTACTTAATAAGCAATAACCATAATCGCTGTCTCTCCTGCTCTCATCTCAGCCACTTGATCAAAACTGTGGTAATGTTCACAGCTTTTCCCTTTATAACAACATTCTGGCATTGCAGCTCTACATTTATTCCACCTCTTTATCTGTTTAATGTATGAATGAAGAAAAGGCCACTGCTAGCTTTTCTACATTTTTTCTTTTCTTTACTGTTTACTATTATAGCTCTATATAAAATTGGGAAATTTACATACATACCCCATAATTCTTATGTACTTACATTTCTAACACCATAAGTTTCATATTTTCACTTATAGCACTTTGGTGTCATAATCTATGCATGAAAATGTGTAGTTCACTTTGGTGTCATAACCACTGCCAGCTTTTCTACATTTTTTCTTTTCTTTACTGTTTACTATTATAGCTCTATATAAAATTGGGAAATTTACATACATACCCCATAATTCTTATGTACTTACATTTCTAACACCATAAGTTTCATATTTTCACTTATAGCACTTTGGTGTCATAATCTATGCATGAAAATGTGTAGTTCACTTTGGTGTCATAACCACTGCCAGCTTTTCTACATTTTTTCTTTTCTTTACTGTTTACTATTATAGCTCTATATAAAATTGGGAAATTTACATACATACCCCATAATTCTTATGTACTTACATTTCTAACACCATAAGTTTCATATTTTCACTTATAGCACTTTGGTGTCATAATCTATGCATGAAAATGTGTAGTTCACTTTGGTGTCATAACCACTGCCAGCTTTTCTACATTTTTTCTTTTCTTTACTGTTTACTATTATAGCTCTATATAAAATTGGGAAATTTACATACATACCCCATAATTCTTATGTACTTACATTTCTAACACCATAAGTTTCATATTTTCACTTATAGCACTTTGGTGTCATAACCTATGCATGAAAATGTGTAGTTCACTTTTAAAAATGTAGTGGTAGTGGTATTTTGATGTGATTTTAAAGGTTTGAGTGGTATGTTAGGTGTTAGATATGTAAATATATAAGAATTATGTGGGTATGTCTGTATAAAGTTATGTGGTTTGAAGCCAAAGTTGCATCGATCCACACAAATGACGAGTCTAACAACTACTATGATGAATCTAACAACTACTATTTTTTAAAAATATAACTTTTAAACAATCAAATACTAGAATGTGATCTTTATTTGATTTGCGCAATTCTCACACTCTAATTGGGAGTTGAGAGAGGGGGGACAAATTATTTAAGAGAAAAGAAAGAAAAAAAAATCATTTTTCATTGATTGAGAGTTCTTGGAGGGAGAAGAAAATTATGGTTTATGACTTGGTACTTGAATTGTGAGCAGGACCAACATCTTCATCAGCCCACCAGGTGCTCCACCTCTAGTAGGAGGTTATGGCTACGGTTCTCCGTTCTACGGTGGGTGGGGATGGTCACCATTCACTTTCTTCGTGCCGGGGCCAAGCATTGCCGTAGGAATTGGCGGAGGCTTTGAGTTTTTTGCCGCCATCTTAGTGTTGGGAGCCATCGCCACTGTAATTAGAAGATTGACAGGGCGGAGGGAAGAGGAAGAAGAAGATTTTTGATGATATATATACATATATATATTTTTGTTATGATACCTTGAATTATATGTTTTTCTAGTTTCTCTTGTTAAAATAAGCACATATTNCTTTCTTTCCTATAGCACCACTTGCTGCCTCCAATGGCACATCATCAAAATTGTACCTCGAATCTAGTGTGTCCTTTCACCTCATCTCAATCATAAATCATCTCTTCAAAAAGCCATATTTTGGCAATGACCTAATGCTAATTGATGGAGAAAGACAAGTAAACCCCTATTGCAAACTCAAGGCAAGGTATTCTCCTATCTCACAAGTTATTTCTACCCCATCTCTTACACATTCAGTCTCAATCACAACCTTCTCTCCATTCAATCTTTAACTACTAATAATAATTGCTCTATCCTATTCATTGGTGTCAACTTCCTCGTTAAAGACATGAACTCAAATTGGATGCTATCGCAAGGGCCCTGTATAAATGGACAATAATCCATTCTTTTCAACCACTTCGCTTTTATTTTTCAAGCTTTCGCAATAACCTGCATCTCCCCAATAGTCTGACACAATAGACTTGGCCATCCCCATCATCGTCTCCGCTATCTCCAAACTTCAATTGTCTCTCAAAATGCCTATACTCGTTCCTTTTTTCAATTCTTGTAATGCCACACAATCATCTGATTATTTTTATAAACCATTAGAACTCATACATTTAGATGTTGGGGCCCTCCCCAAGTATCTGAACTACCAAATATAAATATTATATTTTCCTTTATTAATGACCCATCATTTTTGTTGATTTTTCCAATGTATGCAAATTAGAAACCATACGAAATTTTATCACATTCTAAACAATGGCTAAAAACAATTTAACTCTCTCTTTTTTTTTTTTGCTTCGACGGAGGAGAATACACAATCATGCTCTTCAATCTTATCTAGCCACTCATGGCATAATCCACCGGCTCATTTGCCTTTACTCACACAAACAAAATGGCCATGTTGTATTCAAATAACCCTACCTCATTGAGATATCTGACACCTTTCTTTACAAAGCCAACTTACCTTACCATTTTCAGGCCAAGGCTCTACTCATTGCATACTTAATCAATTGCATGTCATCTCCAACTACTCAAAACAAATCCCCTTTCACCTTCTATTTCAAACTGTCAAATTATGATCATTTGTGCATAATTGAGTGTTAATGCTTCCCTTGGCTTCGGCCTCAATTAGTCCATACACTTGCTCTGAGTTCTAACAATGATATTCTCTGGCTATTCAACTAAACACAAAGTTTACAATTGCCTTCACCGCTCTATCAAAGTCATGTTCAACCGAGCACAAAGGTTACAAATGCCTTCTCCCCTTTGTCAAAATTATCATTGCCTTTGTATATATAATATCACCATCATTGTCTCCGCTATCTCCAAACTTCAATTGTCTCTCAAAATGCTTACACTCGTTCCTTTTTTCAATTCTTGTAATGCCACACAATCATCTGATTATTATTATAAACCATTAGAACTCATACATTTAGATGTTGGGGCCCTCCCCAAGTACCTGAACTACCAAATATAAATATTATATTTTCCTTTATTAATGACTCATCATTTTTGTTGATTTTTCCAATGTATGCAAATTAGAAACCACACGAAATTTTATCACATTCTAAACAATGGCTAAAAACAATTTAACTCTCTATTTTTTTTTTTTGCTTCGACGGAGGAGAATACACAATCATGCTCTTCAATCTTATCTAGCCACTTATGGCGTAATCCACCGACTCATTTGCCTTTACTCACCCAAACAAAATGGCCATGTTGTATTCAAGTAACTCTACCTCATTGAGATATCTGACACCTTTCTTTACAAAGCCAACTTACCTTACCATTTTTAGGCCAAGGCTCTACTCCTCATTGCATACTTAATCAATTGCATGCCATCTCCAACTACTCAAAACAAATCCTCTTTCACCTTCTATTTCAAAGTGTCAAATTATGATCATTTGTGCATAATTGAGTGTTAATGCTTCCCTTGGCTTCGGCCTCAATTAGTCCATACACTTGCTCTGAGTTCTAATAATGATATTCTTTGGCTATTCAACTAAACACAAAGTTTACAATTGCCTTCACCGCTCTATCAAAGTCATGATCAACCGAGCACAAAGGTTACAAATGCCTTCTCCCCTTTGTCAAAATTATCATTGCTCGTCCCGTGGTTTTTGATGAATTCACGTTTCCCTTTACATCTACCAAATTTGACTCATATCGCATTCAACCATTAATTACTCGTATGTCACTTCCTTCTTTCATTTTCATTCCTTTGTGTACACTTAATGCGCACAAACCAATTCCCCTTTCTCATTCAAAAATTCACCGACAAACACTATTAGCATACATGCAAATCCATACTACCTCTTACGCACTTTGCTCTCTTCTCATACTTTTGCCTCCCCTCATCATCGAATGTTACGCAATTCCTTACCAAAAATAATATTTTGGATTCATGTCAACAACTATCTACACCTTTGAACACTCACTCATGCCAACAAGATTTAAAATAGGTTCTTTGTGACCCCATCAATTCAAACCTTCACTACTAAGTCTAATCTCCACAAAACATCCATAGTGATGTCAAGCGAAAGGGACTAAATGCCCTTGAAGAGCCGCCTCTACTTAGGGGTGTAAAAAATTTACCCGACACGCCAACTCAAATAGAACTCCACTCAAAAAATTGGATTTGGGTTGACCCAAATAAATTTTGGGTCTGGTTCGGGTTAACATTCCCAATCTATTTAATTTTTGGGTTTGGTTTAACCCGCTAACCTGAAATTGAGTTGAACTCGACTCACTAACTCGAAATTGACCTGAGATTTACTCGAAATCGATCCAAGATTTACTTGAAATCGATTCAAATTTGACATGAATAGCTATTATTTCTTTTCTTAAATGCGTCATGCGGGTCAGGTTTGGGTTAGCAGGCCGAGTTGGACTTTGTTAACCTGTTTAGTATTTGGCTCTTGGCCGGTCGGGTCAAACAATTTCGTGTTGGGTAGGTCATTCTTGAACACAACCCGAGAACCCGAATTGGCACCCCTACGGCTCTATAGGAGGTATATCTCCTCTTACTTTCTCAATTCTCACATCTGTCTTCATCTTCTTTTTCTCATCTAACAAGCCTTCATCTCTTTGCCTTTTGTCATATAACCTGGTCGCAAGATAGTTGTCAGGGATGCTAAATTTCTCTCTAGGATTCTCTATCTCACGATCACTTGCGTCATGTCAAGACAAAACACTTGAAGCATGAACCTCGCCTCAGTGACCAAGCCCATATTTGTAAGGATTCATGAGGAATCTTCAGCCAGATCAATCATTCATTGCTGGTAATAAATAAAATATTAAATGGTTTGCCTTTGTTAATTTTTTTGTTCTTTTCACAATAAATTTATAAAGAGATAAGATGATCGATGAACTAAATATATATACTTATATATCCCGCAACACAAATTTGACACGTTGACTGAGCGAATACTACTCATGAGACCAAATGTGGCCAGACTCAATCGTGTAAGTAATTTGATGCAACTTGGTGCAGCTTACCCTTAGATGTCATGTCGCCATCTGGACCCACATCTCGAGTCAGCTTGCCTGCTAGCCAGTTAGGCTGAGATCAATTTGCTGACCTAGTCAACTTCAACCTGCAATTCACCCCAAGGCTTGACATCTGTACGCCACCATAGAATTAGCCTGGCCTAGCTGATACAAGTATGACAGATGTCCATGCCCTGGAAGCATGAGGTCAACATTTACTTAAATTCTTATATACTATAATTTAATTTCATTTTCCTTATGTATTATGAAAATAACATCCTCTTTGGACTGTATAAATGAGAGAATGGAATCTTGAGAGGTGCATTTTTTTGTCCTTTTTAGAAATTCCTTTGTGATCTACAAGAGAAGTGAGCTATTCTGAACTCTTTTTCCTCTCTCATCAGTTTGCAAGTGTTCTAGCTTAGTTGATATGCCCACGAAGATATGCATATCTGACATACTTTCTCGTGAAGTGAGCTTGGATATGCCTTGAGACTAAAAGGGAAGCACTGCGAGATGTTGGCACTAGTAATAGAGAGATTCCGATCATGTACGATATTACGGAGTTTGTTGCATAAAGACTTGCCGACTTCGAGAGCAGGATGACCACAATGATTCAAGAAGTCATAGAACACATTTCGAGGGTGACTCGTCACATTGAAATACATACTAGATCCTCTGATTTAGTATTGAAGAGGCGGCAACGAGAAATCCTGCAAGCTGATGTTGGCATCCTTTGGCTTAGATGACTCATAGGAAACTTTCATATATGAATAACTATCTCCATATAATTCTTCGATAGCAACACTTCCATGGTCATATCAAACATATAGACTGGTTATCACTTTATTTAAGAACACATTCTTTTAAAAGAACATGTATGTCATTTTCACTTTCAAGTCACTGATGTTGGATTAATTTTGGGACTACAATGTAATTAATAAATGTATTGGGTCATCATTTAATAAGTTAAAATTGTTGTGGTCTAATTTAGAATTAAGTTTATGACTTTGGGCACATTTGTCATGATATTATAGTGTGGATACCATAAGTGCAAATTCTAATTTGATGAGGGGCAGAATTAGAATTAAGCAAAACTTTTTGTAACCGTCTGTTAGTTACTTTTAAGGGTAATGGTCCTCGATTTGTAGAGAGACACATCCTTTTTCTTGCACCCCATCAACAAGAAACTAAAGAAACTCTAGAAAATCTGCAGATTGTAAGATCATTCCTTGTGCAATCGATCTAATGAACTTCGGTACGCTTCCGCTAATCTATGGTTTATTTCTCTTGAAATTGAATGTGATTTTTTTTTAGTTCTAACAACTGAAATATGAACTAAATCCTTTCCAACAACTCGTTTTCAACTCGGAGACAAGTTTTCAATCAACCTCAACCTCATCAATTTGCGGGGTGGTAATAGGGATCTCAACAAACTTTGCTATCCGCCATTAAACAAGCAGCCACCCCTCTGATATAAAATCTTGACCGTTCAGTTATTACAGGCTTAGTTCATTTCAACCTTACACCTAACAAGAATACTCTAGCAGCACAGCTGTAACAAAAGCTCTATGTTATATATGTGCTCCCTTTGCTGCAATGTGTAAGAGACAAACAAAGACTGAAAATCAAATCTTTCAATTTATCGCTACAAAATAGGTATATTAATGTATTTAAAAGGCGTTTTCCCACTTGAAATCATATAGAGGAGATAGAAAATATAAGTTTCTGACTTATTTGGAAAAAATGTCAGACTCATCAACATTGACATGTAACGCAAATTTATATCTAAACACATTTAAGTAGAAGTCAGTGCAGAGGCAGATGCGATACAGGGATCCAATTTTGAACAATTGGTGTGTAGCTATTGCTGTGATTTATAGGGAGAGAATGGGCATTTATGATTTTCCTTTCTCTGTGACTATAAATGATGAGTTCAATTATTATTTAATTCTAACACTAGTTTGAGAAAAAAAATGCCTAATTTTAGGAAGTCTGTTTTTAATTTAGTTAGCAAGAAGCTTATCATTTAACTTGTAAAGCACATTACAAGGAGATATTGGTCTAATGTCATTGATGGTATTGGCATTAAGCTTTTTGGGGATTAGAGCAGTAGCAGAATGCTTAAGATATAGTTAAGCAACTTTGTTGTTTTGAAAAAGTGTAGGACTGCTTTGATAAATTCAACAATGTCCCATGCACCCTTATAAACATTTGCATTGAAGCCATCCAGATTCTAGGATTTTTCGTCACCCAATGAAAAATTTTGCTCCCTTATATTTGTCATACACAAGCCTATGATTCACCCTTAAGCACTGCGCCAACTGAGTAAGTAATAACCATAATCGCTGTCTCTCCTTTTCTCATCTCAGCCACTTGATCAAAACTGTGGCAATGATCATAGCCTTTCCATTTATAACAGCATTCTAGCATTGCAGCTCTACATGTATTCTACCTCTTTATCTGTTTAATGTATGAATGAAGAAAAGGCCACTGCCAGCTTTTCTACATTTTTTTTCTTTTCTTTACTGTTTACTCTTATAGCTCTATATAAAATTGGGAAATTTACATACATACCCCATAATTCTTATGTACTTACATTTCTAACGCCATAAGTTTGATATTTACACTTACAACACTTTGGTGTCATAACCTGTGCATGAAATGTGTATTTCAATTTTAAAAATGTAGTGGTAGCGGTATTTTGTTGTGATATTAAAGGTTTGGGTGTATGTTAGGTGTTAGATATGTAAATATATAAGAATTATGTGGTATGTCCGTATAAAGTTATGTGGTTTGAAGCCAAAGTTGCATTGATCCACACAAATGACGAATCTAACAACTTCTATTTTTTAAAAATATAACTTTTAAACAATCAAATACTAGACTATGATCTGTATTTGATTTGCACAATTCTCACACTCTAATCGGGAGTTGAGAGAATGGGGACAGATTATTTAAGAGAAAAGAAAGAAAAAAAAATTCATTTTTCATTGATTGAGAGTTCTTGGAGGGAGAAGAAAAT
>JXCR01084843.1:84266-102892 GCA_002079205.1 Phalaenopsis hybrid cultivar | reverse complement strand
ATACTAATATGAATGGACCAATCAATCATGTATTTTTTCTTAAAATCTACTAATTGATTCTCTTCATAGATTATTTCTTAAGAAAAATAGGGATGCCATTATTGATGCAAAAATCAAAGATCTTTGATGAATTCAGATAGTTTAGGTTCATGGTGGAGAAAAGTGTCTTCAGATTTTAAATCATAAACATTTTTATATAATAGATTTTACTTTAAGAGAATTTAAAAAAACTGATGAAGCAAATGAAATACATAGATTTTTTACTATTCCAAGAAGCTAAAAATAGAATGATGTAACAAAAAAGAAGAGTACAATCATCCTCAACATGACATGAAGTGTAATTAAAAGCAAAAGTATGCAAATGAAATTTCAACATCGACAATGACATATAAATACTATAAATTCTCGTGATGACATATATAGTTGGAAGACAAGCCACAAAAAGCAATTATTGCAATAAATGCTCACATCTCCCATCTAGGTGTCTTTGGAAGCAAGAGCTATGTGCATAAATGACGAGTGAAGTAAAAAGTTGGTTGAAAAAAAAATGAACTTATTGGGTATAATGGCAACTCTAACAACTACAATTTAATGCTACATTCAATGAATAAGTTGAATAAGATTTTGGCTTACAAAATGAAAACTACACTTTGCTTTCAATTTTGAATAACATGACCAATATTAATGGATAATTCAAAGAAAAAACAAAAAATCATGAAAGGACCAAGATAATAACCACCACAACAAAAACACCCATTATATGAATATGTTGCCATCTTTCTTTACTAAAAGAAATATACAATATATAAAAAAGCCTTTAAGATCTTTATATAGTAACAAATAGGCTTGAAAATCTCTTTGTTGTTTGTATTTTTACTATTTGTGAGTTGGTAAACCTCTAAAAAGTTGTGCAAAAATAAAAGGGGAGGAATAATGGATGGAAAAATTAAGGTTATTGAGAACAACACTTGGTGACTTGTATCCATATCCAAAAGTCATAAAACGATTGACAANATATATATATATATATATATGTGTGTGTGTGTGTGTGTGTGTTTGTGTGTGTGTGTGTGTGTGTATGCCCTTTTTTTATGTGATCTGAATATCAATACATGAGAAAGATAGAAAATGTTTTCACACAAAAAATGCAATGCATAATGTAAAGCAATATTTTGAGTTTGGTTCAATAATTTTAGAGAAAGACTATAATATTCACATGAAAAATTATAGTTTTCTTTATAAGAGATGCTAAAAAAAACTAAATGGGTTTTCTTTTGATATTCGAAATGAATGTAAAGTTTCTAGAGGCATGTTGCAAAGCTACATCTTGGCTTTGGCATCTTCATTTTAGGTATATGAACTTTGAAGGATTAGAGTTATAATTAAAGAAGGGGATGGTGAGGAGTTCACCTTATATTTATCACCCGAATGAACTTCAAGAAGAATTTAAGCTTGGGAAGCAATTTAAAAAAGAATTTCCAAAAGAATCAAATTTTAGTGCTCAGAAAAGACTCGAGCTCATACGTACTAATATGAATGGACCAATCAATCATGTCTTATTTCATAAAATCTACTAATTGGTTCTCTTCATATATTATTTCTTAAGAAAAATAGGGATGCAATTATTGATGCAAAAATCAAAGATCTTTGATGAATTCAAATAGTTTAGGTTCATGGTAGAGAAAAGTGTCTTCAGTTTTGAAATCATAAACATTTTTATATACTAGATTTTACTTTAAGAGAATTTTAAAAAATTGATGAAGCAAATGAAATACATAGATTTTTTACTATTCCAAGAAGCTAAAAATAGAATGATGTAACAAAAAAGAAGAGTACAATCATCCTCAACATGACATGAAGTGTACTTAAAAGCAAAAGTATGCCAATGCAATTTCATACATCTAAATGCTATAAATTTCTCATCATGACATATATAGTTGGAAGACAAGCCACAAAAAGTAATTATTGCAATAAATGCTCAACATCTCCCATCTAGGTGTCTTTGGAAGCAAGAGCTATGTGCATAAATGACGAGCGAATTAAAAAGTTGGTTGAAAAAAAAATCAACTTTATTGGGTATAATGCCAACTCTAACAACTACAAGTTAATGCTACATTCAATGAATAAGTTGAATAAGATTTTGGCTTACAAAATGAAGACTACATATTGCTTCCAATTTTGAATAACATGACCAATATTAATGGATAATTCAAAGAAAAAACAAAAAATCATGAAAGGACCAAGATAATAACCGCCTCAACAAAAAACACCCATTATATGAATATATTGACATATTTCTTTGCTAAAAGAAATATACAATATATAAAAAAGCCTTTAAGATCTTTATATAGTAACAAATAGGCTTGAAAATCTCTCTGTTGTTTGTCTTTTTACTATTTGTGAGTTGGTAAACCTCTAAAAAGTTGTGCAAAAATAAAAGGGGAGGAATAATGGATGGAAAAATTAAGGTTATTGAGAACAACACTTGGTGGCTTGTAACCATATCCAAAAGTCATAAACCAATTGACAAAAAAAAGCATGTACAAAGTGAGGAAAAATTCTACGGGATAGGTTAAAAGATACATAAAAAGGCTTATTACTAAAAGCAATTGTCAATAAATATAATTTATTAAAATGATATATATGTTGAAAACTATTGGATTAGTTATCAGACAATAGTTCAAAATAAGTAAAAGTTCATAAATGGATGCAAAATTTGTCTTCCTAAATAAAAAATATCAAGGAAGAAGCTTACACTTAATAAGCATAATGTTCATAAATCAAGGGGCAAGATGTCAAGATGCTAAAGTTGAAAAAAAACTCTTAACAGATTGAAGCAAGTTTCAAAAGCATGATGTAAAAATTGACAAGTAATCTTTGCACCAAGTGATCTTATAAGCATGCACTCTATGCCAAAATTCAATATGAAGAAATATTATGAATGTGCATATTTGTTGATGAATTGATCTACATTGACAAACATATTGAAGGAATTTAAGATAGAAATTATAAAACATTTTGAGATAATTGATATCAAACTCATGACACATTATCTTGTTATTGAAATCATATCAAGAGAATACATTTTCTCTTGCAAGATTATTATGTCAAGGATATTAATCTCACAAGTTAAAATGAATAATTAAAAGCAGATAAGAACATAAATGAAATGCAATGTCAAGCTTGAGAAAAGAGAAAGTGCAAATTCAACACCTTTCAAGAGCTTGAGAAAAGCCTAATATTCTCGATGTTCTTGGGCATGTCCATCTTTACTTGGAACATCCAATAACCACTCATTTTGTGGCTGCAGAGATAATTCTTCACTAACTTTAAGGCACGACCAAACTTGGCTTACTGTATTCATTTTAACGCTTATAAAATTCTTATATATAATGTGGGGAATGAGAAGAAGATATTAATGATTTTTTTTTTATTTGTATCTTTGTATGGTAGAAATCACATTCATTTGACCTGAAAAAATTTGATTGTCATCCTTTCAACATGTTAAACTAAGTATGTAGATGTTACATCATATTTTTTCCCTTGCAATTTGACTTTATAATTTGTTGCATGAAGCAAACATTTTGTGATTAAAACCAACCAACATTTTCATGGACAACAAATTAACGCTATAGCTTTGGCCAAGAATTCAATGCTAGAAGAGATAATTGTTTTAAAAGTGATATATTGTAAAAACTCATAAGTAAACTCATTTAACAAGAATTAGATTATATGATCAAATTTTAAACATTTTAGCGAAGCCACTTAAATATAAAAACTTCTATAGATATAAGAAATTTGCTTGGAATCATAAAATAAGTTTAAGAGGGGGCATTGAAAAGTAAACTCATTAAAATTTCAAATGCTAGGAAATCTATGTGAAAGATATATGTGGTAAGTTACATTAGTGCTTAATATTATTTTGATATTGAATAATATGTGGCATGGATAAATTTTTTAATATATACAAATACTTGTGCATAAAATAAGAAGCAACTAAAAGGGAAGAAGGATAAAAAGAAACAATTCTTCCGAAAAAAGTTTATAAAATGAGTTTGAGTGTTATATTATGATAGAACTTGTGAGTTTGAGTATGTGTGATAATTTCTAATAAACACAATATAAATGATTAACACCAACAACCAAGCATCGACCTATTTAGACTTAAATTAAAGTGTCACACATGACATTGTTGATTTTTTTCTTATTACCACCAACAAACACGACCTAACATACTAATGGATAAAAGTTGAGACTGAAGGGAAATTTGTATATGAGACATATAAGTTGAACGTAAAGACATTATAACACTATCATACATAAATAATTAATGGACAATATGACAAAGAGCTAGTATAAAAAAGTTCATTATATCATTCCAAGAAGTTACATTCATTCTTCATCTCAAGATTGAGAGATATTGTTGCCTTAAGACAACTAAGAAAATTCAAGGTCTACAATGTACTCATTCAAAGCCTGTGAGTGGTGTATGAAAAGGAGAATATTTGAAATTAATAGCATAACCAGTATTTTGAAGAGACAGATAATAGTATCAAAAAGCTAAATAAATAATAAAAACTAGAATTTTAATAGTATGAAGTAACCAAAAAAATTTAATAAAAAATTTATAAATAAGAATATTTTATAATGAAGAAAAAAATGCTAAATATTATAATTAAATCAAATTCATCAACTATCAATTCTACCCCAAAACTCATTGTAATATTTTATTTCATATGTTGCCGATGAACTTACCATAAAACTATTTCTTATCTTATTTGGTATTTTTTGTCTTGACACTTAACTTTTGAAAGACATGCTACATTATTAGTGTTGAAATATATAAAGTGTAGATTAATTGAATCAATCAATCCATGAGAAAATTAATGATAAATTTTCTTGTCTTTGGCATATAAAAATTATAAATAGATTCTGAATTTTTTTTAGCATGATTAGTTTCAATTTCAAAATACTCTAATTAAATGATTCATTTCTTATCTCAAAGATTTAAAGTGAGACATCAACTAACGGCTCCTTTTAGGATGAAATCGGACTCTACTCTCTTCTGCCTCCCGCCACCTCTTCCTCCTTCCCCTCGCCACCGGGCCCTCGACTCTCTCCTTTTCTCCGCCATTTCTTCCTCCTCCTCAGTCCTCCAACTCCGTCAGATACACGCGCTCCTCCACCGCTTCGGCCTCCATGCCAGCAGTTTCTTGGTCGCCAAGCTACTACGCCGTTTTACCGATTTCGGCATCCTCCCCCCTAACCCCTATCCCTCTCTGATTTTTTCCCAAGTCCCTTCTCCCAATTCCTTTCTCTGGACTGCCTTCATCCGCTCCCACTCTCCCTTCCTTTCCTCTGCTTCTACTGATGCCGACTCTCCCCTCGCAGTCTACTCCCTCATGCGACGCCAATCTCCACCGCCGCCTCCTCTCTCCTTTACTTTCACTGCTCTTCTTAAGTCTGCCCAATGTATATCTGACGGAATCCAAATCCACGCTCAAACCATTTCCATTGGTGGCTTCGACAGTGACCTTTTCGTCCTCAACACCCTCATTGACATGTACATTCGCTCTGGCCATTTGAGTCACGCCCGCCAGGTGTTCGATGAAATGCCTGTTAGGGATGTGCTGTCCTGGACCTCTCTTGTTGTAGCGTACAGTAGAAATGGAGATATGGATTCTGCTGCTGGGCTCTTCCATCTTTCTCCGGTGAAGGACTTGGTCGCTTGGACTGCTATGGTTAGCGGCTATTCCCAAAATGCCAAGCCAAGGGAAGCTTTGGTTGTTTTCAAGGAAATGCAGGCATCCGGTGTGGTCTTTGATGATGTCTCTTTGGTTGGTGCGATCAACGCATGTGCTCAATTGGGCACATGTAGCTATGCCTCTTGGATTCGTCAGGTTGTTGATCAGGCCGGCATTCCATTAAATGCATTCATTGGGTCGGCCATGATTGATATGTACGCAAAATGTGGTCTGATTGATGATGCTCAGCAGGTGTTTGGTCAATTATCTGATAAGGATGTTTATTCTTACAGCGCAATGATTTCAGGTCTTGCAGCGCATGGCAGGGCTGATGAGGCAATCTGCTTATTTGAGTTCATGGTGAGACACACAGATGTGCGGCCCAATCGTGTCACCTTTGTTGGGGTGCTCACAGCTTGCAGTCATGCTAATTTAGTAGGGAGGGGCCGTCACTACTTTCTGATGATGAATGAGTACAGAATCACTCCAGATGCTGGCCATTATACTTGCATGGTTGATTTGCTTGGCCGTGCCGGGCTTGTGGATGAAGCACAGAAGCTAGTTCAGTCTATGCTTGTCGAACGNTATGTGGCATGGATAAATTTTTTAATATATACAAATACTTATGCATAAAATAAGAAGCAACTAAAAGGGAAGAAGGAGAAAAAGAAACAATTCTTCTGAAAAAAAGTTTATTAAATGAGTTTGAGTGTTATATTATGATAGAACTTGTGAGTTTGAGAATGCGTGATAATTTCTAATAAACACAATATAAATGATTAACACCAACAACCAAACATCGACCTATTTAGACTTAAATTAAAGTGTCACACATGACATTGTTGATTTTTTTCTAATTACCACTAACAAACACGACCTAACATACTAATGGATAAAGGTTGAGACTCAAGGGAAATTTGTATATGAGACATATAATTTGAACATAAAAACATTATACACAATCATACATAAATAATTAATGGACAATATGACAAAGAGCTAGTATAAAAAATTTCATTATATCATTCCAAGAAGTTACATTCATTCTTCATCTCAAGATTGAGATATATTGTTGCCTTAAGACAACTAAGAAAATTCAAGGTCTACAATGCACTCATTCAGAGAGACACCTTTCATCTGCCTATGAGTGATGTATGAAGAGGAGAATATTTGAAATTAATAGCATAAAAAGTATTTTGAAGAGACGGATAATAATATCAAAAAGCTAAATAAATAATAAAAACTTGAATTTTAATAGTATGAACTAACCAAAAAAAATTTAACAAAAATTTTATAAATAAGAATATTTTATAATCAAGAAAAAAATGCTAAATATTATAGTTAAATCAAATTCATCAACTATCAACTCTACCCCAAAACTCATTGTAATATCTTATTTCATATGTTGCCAATGAACTTACCATAAAACTATTTCTTATCTTATTTGGAATTTTTTGTCTTGACTCCTAACTTTTGAAAGACATGTTACCTTATTACTGTTGAAATATATAGGGTGTAGATTAATTGAATCAATCAATCCATGAGAAAATTAATGATAAATTTTCTTGTCTTTGGCACATAAAACTTATAAAAAGATTTTGAATTTTTTTTAGCTTGATTAGTTTCAATTTCAAACTACTCTAATTAAAATTTTAAGGTGCCAAATATTATTACTTTTAAATGATTCATTTCTAATCTCAAAGATTTAAAGTGAAACATTAACTAACGGCTCCTTTTAGGATGAAATCGGACTCTACTCTCTGCTGCCTCCCGCCACCTCTTCCTCCTTCCCCTCGCCACCGGGCCCTCGACTTCCTCCTTTTCTCCGCCATTTCTTCCTCCTCCTCAGTANTAAGTTTAAGAGGGGGCATTGAAAAGTAAACTCATTAAAATTTCAAATGCTAGGAAATCTATGTGAAAGATAATGTGGTAAGTTACATTAGTGCTTAATAAATGATTAATATTATTTTGATATTGAATAATATGTGGCATGGATAAATTTTTTAATATATACAAATACTTATGCATAAAATAAGAAGCAACTAAAAGGGAAGGAGAAAAAGAAACAATTCTTATGAAAAAAAGTTTATTAAATGAGTTTGAGTGTTATATTATGATAGAACTTGTGAGTTTGAGTATGTGTGATAATTTCTAATAAACACAATATAAATGATTAACATCAACAACCAAACATCGACCTATTTAGACTTAAATTAAAGTGTCACTGATGACATTGTTGATTTTTTTCTTATTACCACTAACAAACACGATCTAACATACTAATGGATAAAGGTTGAGACAAGGGAAATTTGTATATGAGACATATAATTTGAACATAAAAACATTATACACAATCATACATAAATAATTAATGGACAATATGACAAAGAGCTAGTATAAAAAATTTCATTATATCATTCCAAGAAGTTACATTCATTCTTCATCTCAAGATTGAGATATATTGTTGCCTTAAGACAACTAAGAAAATTCAAGGTCTACAATGCACTCATTCAGAGAGACATCTTTCATCTGCCTATGAGTGGTGTATGAAAAAGAGAATATTTGAAATTAATGGCTTAACAAGTATTTTGAAGAGACGGATAATAATAACAAAAAGATAAATAAATAATAAAAACTTGAATTTTAATAGTATGAACTAATTAAAAAAAAATTAATAAAAAATTTATAAATAAGAATATTTTATAATCAAGAAAAAAATGCTAAATATTATAGTTAAATCAAATTCATCAACTATCAACTCTACCCCAAAACTCATTGTAATATCTTATTTCATATGTTGCCAATGAACTTACCATAAAACTATTTCTTATCTTATTTGGAATTTTTTGTCTTGACTCCTAACTTTTGAAAGACATGTTACCTTATTACTGTTGAAATATATAGGGTGTAGATTAATTGAATCAATCAATCCATGAGAAAATTAATGATAAATTTTCTTGTCTTTGGCACATAAAACTTATAAAAAGATTTTGAATTTTTTTTAGCTTGATTAGTTTCAATTTCAAACTACTCTAATTAAAATTTTAAGGTGCCAAATATTATTACTTTTAAATGATTCATTTCTAATCTCAAAGATTTAAAGTGAAACATTAACTAACGGCTCCTTTTAGGATGAAATCGGACTCTACTCTCTGCTGCCTCCCGCCACCTCTTCCTCCTTCCCCTCGCCACCGGGCCCTCGACTTCCTCCTTTTCTCCGCCATTTCTTCCTCCTCCTCAGTACTCCAACTCCGTCAGATACACGCGCTCCTCCACCGCTTCGGCCTCCATGCCAGCAGTTTCCTCGTCGCCAAGCTACTACGCCGTTTTACCGATTTCGGCATCCTCCCCCCTAACCCCTATCCCTCTCTGATTTTTTCCCAAGTCCCTTCTCCCAATTCCTTTCTCTGGACTGCCTTCATCCGCTCCCACTCTCCCTTCCTTTCCTCTGCTTCTACTGATGCCGACTCTCCCCTCGCAGTCTACTCCCTCATGCGACGCCAATCTCCACCGCCGCCTCCTCTCTCCTTTACTTTCACTGCTCTTCTCAAGTCTGCCCAATGTATATCTGACGGCATCCAAATCCACGCTCAAACCATTTCCATTGGTGGCTTCGACAGTGACCTTTTCGTCCTCAACACCCTCATTGACATGTACATTCGCTCTGGCCATTTGAGTCACGCCCGCCAGGTGTTCGATGAAATGCCTGTTAGGGATGTGCTGTCCTGGACCTCTCTTGTTGTAGCGTACAGTAGAAATGGAGATATGGATTCTGCTGCTGGGCTCTTCCATCTTTCTCCGGTGAAGGACTTGGTCGCTTGGACTGCTATGGTTAGCGGCTATTCCCAAAATGCCAAACCAAGGGAAGCTTTGGTTGTTTTCAAGGAAATGCAGGCAGCCGGTGTGGTCTTTGATGATGTCTCTTTGGTTGGTGCGATCAACGCATGTGCTCAATTGGGCACATGTAGCTATGCCTCTTGGATTCGTCAGGTTGTTGATCAGGCCGGCATTCCATTAAATGCATTCATTGGGTCGGCCATGATTGATATGTACGCAAAATGTGGTCTGATTGATGATGCTCAGCAGGTGTTTGGCNGATTCGTCAGGTTGTTGATCAGGCCGGCATTCCATTAAATGCATTCATTGGGTCGGCCATGATTGATATGTATGCAAAATGTGGTCTGATTGATGATGCTCAGCAGGTGTTTGGTCAAATGTCTGATAAGGATGTTTATTCTTACAGCGCAATGATTTCAGGTTTTGCAGCACATGGCAGGGCTGATGAGGCAATCTGCTTATTTGAGTTCATGGTGAGACACACAGATGTGCGGCCAAATCGTGTCACCTTCGTTGGGGTGCTCACAGCTTGCAGTCATGCTAATTTAGTAGAGAGGGGCCGTCACTACTTTCTGATGATGAATGAGTACAGAATCACTCCAGATGCTGGCCATTATACTTGCATGGTTGATTTGCTTGGCCGTGCCGGGCTTGTTGATGAAGCACGGAAGCTAGTTCAGTCTATGCTTGTCGAACCAAACGGAGCGGTTTGGGGTGCGTTGCTTNTAATATGTCTCCTTTGTCTCTTTCTCCGATCATGTTAGGATAAGTTATATGGGCTAGCCGCTTATGTTCATTATGATCTATCTTTTTCTAGTGTGCTCATAATTATAACCCCTTGTAATACATCTCCTTGGTAATTTTTCCATGTATCAATGTCACTCTTCTGTTTTTTAGCCTTCAGTAATGCTTTTGTAAGCCTTTTCGGCTCCGAGGTGAGTTGGCGGTGTCATTTTAGTTATCTAGAGGAACTTATCATTGAGTTCATTACATGCGCCTGGCCAAGTTGGTTTCTTAGGCAAGTTGGTCAAGTTGTATTTTTTAAGTGGCATTAGCTGACCTCATTGAATGAGCTATTTGGATGAGCAGTCTGGCTATGCTGCTCTGTTGTATTGACTAAATAGCTCCCATCACAACTTGAATCCAATCTAAAGTTTTGATTGTANGTTGAATGAGCTATTTGGATGAGCAGTCTGGCTGTGCTGCTCTGTTGTATTGACTAAATAGCTCCCATCACAGCTTGAATCCGATCTAAAGTTTTGATTGTGCATATTTAGTTCATCAATTCTCTTATTTATTTGTTAGTTCGGGCCCTCAACCATTTTTTCTTAAATAGTGGGGAAAGGGCACTCGTTAATCATCCTTATCATAAGTTTGCTTCTTTCACTTCCAGTATTTGTTTCTCAGCCATGTTCCTCTTGCTGTAAGAATGAAGACAGAATATGTCTCGATTCCGAAGGTCTAGCTTCTATAATGGTTGTTTGTGAAGCAAAAGATTAATGCAGTTATGAAAATAGTAAGAAAAGGATTAAGCTTGCAAAAGAATGTATTGTAAATTTTCAAGAGAGGATTCCTTCTTCGACCTCTATGGATCTTAAGTCTATTGAGGAAGTACCACATGTAATGGAGCCTGTGCCTGCTAAGGAAGCTCCAGTCTTGAATTCGGCTCTAGAGGAGTTCAAGGGAATGAGCGAACTATCTATTTCTACTTAGATAGAGTCGGGGTCAGAATGTTTGAGAAACAATCACATTTATGCTTATAGTTTGTTGATAACTCTAATAAGTTTGAATTAGTTTTGCAGCTGGGTTCATATTTAGTGAACTCATGGGTAAAGATTGGTCGGTAGACCAACTTGCCTGAATGGATGAGGCAAATGTACTAAACTTGAAAGAAGCATTCACCTTTCCAGAGGGGAATTCTGACTCAACCGAGGAGGGGTCTATGCAACATATTACAGAAGAAATTTCCCATCCTCTAGTTGGAAAAACTGCTTCTATGGCCATAGGTGAGAACTCGCCTACTAGAGGTATGGCATCTTTGAATGCTTTTCGGTGTGTAATTGGTTGTGGTGTTTAAAGTGTGGCGGCTGCTTGGCTCCTTGCAGGTGTCCATTTTGGTGGATGAGTTCAAATTGAGATTCATGCAACTGCTGTATATTCTGGAGATGTAAGGAGAATTGAAGAGCTCTCCTCAGAAATGTTTTTGTCCATCACTTCGTCTAATACAGAACTCTAGTAACAATTGTCTATGTTGAAGTGTACGATGACCGAGTTGAAGAATGTATGCGAGGCATTAAAGAGGGACATGACAAATTTGGACTCTCAAAAGATACTTGGTGTACACTCATTCAAGCTTAATTCATGGTAGCGTGGTGAGTTCATGTTAAGCTGGTTGATAAGAATTGGTTAGATTCTTTCTAAGGCAGCTTCAGATTGGTGTTTTTATTCTTTTGTGAACCAACATGACTGCTTTTATAGTAATTGCCGTGTTTTTCTGTATTGGCCCGACTAAGTTGGTGGCTTTTACCATTCTTCGTAGTTTGGGTGTGGTATTGGAAATATGAAAACTTTACTCTTACACTTTTGCCCCTGTGATCATTACTTTCTCGCTTAAACATCCATCTTCTCCATATAAATCCCAGCGCTCTATCTCATTTTTTTCTAGCATGTTGTCTTCTCCACAAAAAACATGGCACTTTATTTCTTAGCTTCATGATTGAAAATGGGCTCTTTCATCTTCTACAGCAACAAGGCCTTCATGGAGCTTGAGTTCACTTATAACTAACGTCTCTGATGTGTATATAAGTTTAGCGCAACTTGAGTTCACTTTCAATGGTTCGATCAAGCTTCAAGCTGCATGGAAAGGTGATTTTCCCAAGGCCTACAAGGGCGAGTTCATCCAATTCTCTGGATGGACATCAAGCTATCCGGCCAGGGGAGTAAGATCAAAGACTAGAGTGGAAGTGTTGCTTCTCTTCGTGTGCAAGCGGATGGTCGATTGGCAACTTGGCCTCAGCTCTTCACTCCATATAATGCCACACCGTTGATGTTGATCCCTGATGAAGAGATTCTTCACCCTGAATAACCTTGAGCTATAGTTGAAAAGCTTCGTTGAGTACAACTTCATGGAAAGAACACTTGCTCGTAAATTTCTCTTCTTTATGATCTTGGCTCGAGGTCGTTGAATTGTTACCAAGGAGCTAGGTTCTGAGGTATGTTAACAGTTATTCAATCAACTCTGTGGTTTAAGAAAATTTATGGAATCAAAATGACTTTATTTCATTTATAATTTTAGTTTTCTATCATTGATAGAATCAAATTGCAAAAGTTTTATCCATCTTTGTTATCAAATATCTTTATTGATAAATTGAACCTAAGATATGTGAAATTTTCTTTTACATTTGGCGAGCCGAATGAATTATCAAGTCTAACATTTGGCATTTGAGCAAGTTTAAATAACACCTCTGTCTTGAATTATATTTATTTAGACTAAAATGACTAACATAATTAAACATAAGAATGTCATTATATTTATTTAGACTAAAATGACATGTCTTGTTCACGTCAAAGAAACTTAAGTAGAAATTTTAATCAAATGTTTAATGTTAGCAAAACAAATTTAATTTTTATTTGATTATGGTGAAATTTTATGAAAATTTTGTAATTGCATATATTTCATTATTAAGTATTAGAGCATAAAAATTAATGTTTTAATTATTAATATAATTTGCATAATTATAGATTAGTCACAAGATCCTTAATTATAAAATTATATAGAAAAACTTTATAAATCACATATATAATTAAAAAGTATTAATTGCATCCATGTAATATATTTTTTCCATAGTATTTTTGTTATATTTATAATATCACATATATTTTCTAATTTACCCACATGGATTATAAAATAGAAAATAATTTAATAGTTTTACTATAAAGATTTAATGAATTTAGTTGAATTAGAACTTTTAGCCTTCTGACAAGTTTTATTTCGGTAAATTCAGAGTTATTTATTACATGATTTACATTTGTAATTCATGATCTATATATATTAGCTTCTCTCTCTTTCACACACACGCGCACACACAAGCACACACACGCGCACATATTATACAATTAGTAAGCATTTTTGATATTAAGTGTGAAATTTCTAAACATATGAGTGGGAAATATAAAGTATGGAAAGAGAAAATTCTCATTCATTTAGGTTGCATGGACATTGATTATGCTACTAGGAAATACGAATCACCTGTAGTTACTGAAGCCTGTAGCATTGATGATTTCACACTTTATGAATATTAGGAAAGGTCTAATTGCTTCAGTCTGTTGTTCTTAAAGAAGAGATATTTGTTGGTACACATGGTTCAGTTGACTAGCATAATAATGTTAAAGACCTATATAAGGCAATTAATGAACAATTCATCACTTCAGATAAAGCTCTTGCCTGTATTCTAATAATTAAGTTTTCAATCATGAAGCTAACTGTAATAAAAGATGTGCAGGAGCATAATATGCAAATGCGGGACATTGCATCTCAATTGAAGATTGTTGAGTTTGATTTGTCTTTTTGATGCACTGTATTTTGGACGCCCTTCCACAACAATATGGTCTTTTCAAGATATCTTATAACACAAAGATAAATTGTCAATTAATGAACTTATGACCATTTGTGTTTAAGAGGAAGGAAGTTTGGCTATGGAAAGGGGTGAAAGTGCAATGTTAGCTACACACGAAAAGTATTGGAGCCAAAGTCAATTTATGAAGGAAGGGAAATTTAAAATACCACCCCAAGCTGAAATCAAAGAGGAATCCAAATGTTTCTTCTATAAAAAGAAGAGAGACATGAAAAAGGATTGCAACAAATTCAAGGCTTGTCTTAACAAGAAAGATAAAACAATCTTACTTGTTGATTGATTTTGATTCTAGAATTCACATTTGCAATATCTTACAAGAAATGCAAAACCTAAGGAAACTAGTGAAAAGTGAGCAACACATCCATTCAGGGAACTATGCGCTCACATCTACAAGCTACATGAACATGTTATATAGTACTTAGTAGTGATTTTAATTTGGAATTAGAAAAGGCTTTTTATGTACCTAGTTTTTCTAAAAACTTAATTCCAGTTTCAAGACCTATAAATTTGGGGTTTTCGTTTGACTTTTTAGAAATTTTTGTTAGTTTGTATTATAAATCTAAATTCATATGGAATGATATATTGTTTGATGGTTTTTTCTATATTAATTTACAAAATATCTTTACTCATGATGTGATGCATGTTCAAGCTAACCTTAAAGGATGTTTTATAAACGAAAGTTTATCTATGTTGTGGTTCTGGAGATTATGACATATCTCTATAGATAGAATTAAAAGATTAGTGAATGAAGGAATACTTTGTGCTTTGAATTTCACTTACTTTGATATTCATATAAGTTGCATAAAGGGTGAGTAAACAAACAAATCAAATAAAGATGCAAGATGTGCACAAACATATTGGAAAGCATACATGCAAATATTTGTTGTCTGGATATGAATTTTCATGATCCTAATTACTTCATCACTTTTATTGATGACTACTTATGATACATGTATCTTTACACGCTTCATGATAAAAATGAAGCATTAAATGTCTTTAAGGTTTTCAAGACAGAAGTAGAGAAACAATGTGGAGAATAAATTAAGATTGTGAGATCAGATAGATGTTGTGAGTATTATGGGAGATTTATTGAAGAAGGACAAATAGTTGTTCCATATGCAAAATTACTTTAAGGTTACATCGCATGGTATATGGTTGAAGACTTTTATTTCATGGCTTAGACTTGTTGATTCTATATCTAGGAAATGATGATATATTGTGACAATTCAACTTTAGTGTTTTTGATTAAGAACAATAAAAATGATAGTCAAAACAAACATATTGATGTTATGTAAGTAGCCAAAAGAGAACATGTTAAAGAAAATACAATGGCTATTGAGCACATGAGCACTGGATTGATGATAGCAAATCCTTTGACTAAAGGCATGCCACCACAAAAGTTCAAGGATTATGTTGACCATATGGGTTTAGGTTATTTTGGTTGATTTCATTGTAATGATGAATATTATTAGTGAAATGCTATTTGGTTGTGATGTTTTCATATTTTGGTTATTTATGTATGCACATTTTCTTTGTATGAAAAATATCATTGAGTTGGACCTAGAATAAATAATGGGTTTATTATTAGAAGTATGCATATATGTATATGAAATATAATCATTGTGATATAGGAAAGATGAGACTCAATCTCAGAGAACATGTCCTCATGATATATAAATTTATTTTTTAATGTGAGATTTAGAAAAAGTGGGAGAATGTTTGTTCCTGTAACTTAATATTTACTTACGGGAAATTAATTCTTTTATTAAATATTAATTATATTGGTCCATATTAATTAAAGGTAGTTAGAATAACTTCCAAATGTAGTTTTTCTGTAATGGGCAGAAATAATATGAAATTAATTAAGTTCGGGTCCCTTAGCCTACTCTCTTTCAAGGAAAGCACACACAATCAATTGGAGAGGGAAAAAGATTTAGAATATTCAAAATCGATGACAAACGTGCTCAAATCAATTACCAGAGGTATATTATTTCTATAGATTAAATTGCACAATTTTATTATTCGATTAACTCTATGTTTAAGGCAATTTTATGAAATCAAAATTACTTTCTTTCATTTATAATTTTAGTTTTTTTATCATTGATAGAATCAAATTGTAAAAGTTTTATCTAGCTTTGTTATTTCTTTGATTAAATAACTTTTTGAGATATTTTTTAATAAATCGAATCTAAGATATACAAAATTGTCTTTTATTGACAGAGTTGAATGAATTATCATGTTTTAAGATTTCTAAGGAAGGTCTCTCTCTTGTTTTGTAGCTCAGGCTAGCCTTTTAAACATCTTCATTGAATAAGGAGATCCAGAAAGCTTCTTAAAGGACTCNTTAGAATAACTTCCAAATGTAGTTTTTCTGTAATGGGCAGAAATAATATGAAATTAATTAAGTTCGGGGTCCCTTAGCCTACTCTCTTTCAAGGAAAGCACACACAATCAATTGGAGAGGGAAAAAGATTTAGAATATTCAAAATCGATGACAAACGTGCTCAAATCAATTACCAGAGGTATATTATTTCTATAGATTAAATTGCACAATTTTATTATTCGATTAACTCTATGTTTAAGGCAATTTTATGAAATCAAAATTACTTTCTTCATTGAATAAGGAGATCCAGAAAGCTTCTTAAAGGAATTACATCTCTCTCTCATGCATGCGAAAGCTAGCTTCGGCATGACAATCTTTTCTCGACAAATTTAAAAATAAATCTTGCATAAGAAACTCAACAAGCCAAAGAAAAAGTAGAAGCATATAAGGCCACCATTGATGAGCAACAAAAGTTCCCAACAAAGTGCTACGATTAAATAAATAATAAAAACTTTATGGTTAGGAATGTATCTGGCTTGGTGAAGGCCAATTAACAGTGATTGAAAGTTCTAGAAGGCAAAATGTTTAGGGCTGAAGTCCAAATGCTCTGAGATTGAGTGCAAACTGCAGCGGGCTCAGGAGAGGTTGTCAACCATGAAAACTACCAAGGAATTCATAGAATCGATGTCCAAGACCACAATCCACCAAAAAAATTTGTAGGATAAGGTAGTAGAAAATTTGTCTGACTACATTGAAAAGACATATTTAGAAGTAGCTAGCTAAATAAATAAATAAAAATCTGTTGTTCAGGATTTGACATTGGTGGACATGATGGTGAAGGCCTGTATCAACTTTTAAAGTAGATTTCAGCAATAAACCGGGATCATCCAAGGAGAGAGATGGATATGTTGATAAAGCTTTTATTATTTGTGGAGACGATGTCATATTGACGGAAAAAAAATTACATAAGTATTAAGTATGCATGGACAACCAATAAAATGTGTATAANAGTAAGAAAAGGATTAAGCTTGCAAAAGAATGTATTGTAAATTTTCAAGAGAGGATTCCTTCTTCGACCTCTGCTATGGATCTTAAGTTTATTGAGGAAGTACCACATGTAATGGAGCCTGTGCCTGCTCAGGATGCTCCAGTCTTGAATTCGGCTCTAGAGGAGTTCAAGGGAATGAGCGAACTATCTATTTCTACTTAGATAGAGTCGGGGTCAGAATGTTTGAGAAACAATCACATTTATGCTTATAGTTTGTTGATAACTCTAATAAGTTTGAATTAGTTTTGCAGCTGGGTTCATATTTAGTGAACTCATGGGTAAAGATTGGTCGGTAGACCAACTTGCCCGAATAGATGAGGCAAATGTACTAAACTTGAATGAAGCATTCACCTTTCCCGAGGGGAATTCTGACTCAACCAGGAGGGGTCTATGCAACATATTACAGAAGAAATTTCCCATCCTCTAGATGGAAAAACTGCTTCTATGGCCATAGGTGAGAACTCGCCTACTAGAGGTATGGCATCTTTGAATGCTTTTCGGTGTGTAATTGGTTGTGGTGTTTAAAGTGTGGCGGCTGCTTGGCTCCTTGCAGGTGTCCATTTTGGTGGATGAGTTCAAATTGAGATTCATGCAACTGGTGTATGTTCTGGAGATGTAAGGAGAATTGAAGAGCTCTCCTCAGAAATGTTTTTGTCCATTACTGCGTCTAATACAGAACTCTAGTAACAATTGTCTATGTTGAAGTGTACAATGACCGAGTTGAAGAATGTATGGGAGGCATTAAAGAGGGACATGACAAATTTGAATGACATGCTCTGACTCTCAAAAGATACTTGGTGTACACTCATTCAAGCTTAATTCATGGTAGAGTGGTGAGTTCATGTTAAGCTGGTTGATAAGAATTGGTTAGATTCTTTCTAAGGCAGCTTCAGATTGGTGTTTTTATTCTTTTGTAAACCAACATGACTGCTTTTATAGTAATTGGCGTGTTTTTCTGTATTGGCCCGACTAAGTTGGTGGCTTTTACCATTCTTCGTAGTTTGGGTGTGGTATTGGAAATATGAAAACTTTACTCTTAC